>JADKXX010009681.1:0-25096 GCA_017310255.1 Butorides virescens | reverse complement strand
GGAAGGGACCCCTAGAGGTCACCCAGCCCAACCCCCCTGCAGGAGCAGGGACACCTTGAACCACATCAGGTTGCTCACAGCCCCGTCCAACCTGGCCTGGGATGGTCCCAGGGATGGGGCCTCCACCACCTCTCTGGGCAACCTGTTCCAGTGTTTTACCACCCTCATTGGAAAGAATTTCTTCCTTAGATCTAGCCTAAACCCACCCTGCTTCAGTTTAAAACCATTACCCCTTGTCCTGACACAGCTGGCCCTACTAAAAAGCTTGTCCCCCCCTTTCCTATAGGCCCCCTTTAGGTATTGAAAGGCTGTAATCAGGTCTCCCCGCAGCCTCCTCTTCTCCAGGCTGAACACCCCCAACTCTCCCAGCCTGGCCTCCTAGCAGAGGGGCTCCAGCCCTCGGGTCATTTTAGTAGCCCCTCGGATCATTTTCGTAGCCCTCCTCTGGCCCCACTCCAACAGGAGCGAGTATCGGGCAAGGCCAATCTCAAGTCCGTCACCCTTTCAGTTTTGGTTGGTGACAAGTTCTGTTTGCATTTGAGGGCAGAAGGGAAGTGGGTGTTCATTAGTGCTCTTGCTCTGGGTGAAGTATTCGAGCACGTTGTTCTGTTTGTCATCTGGGTTTCGCTGTTCTTTCCAAAGATACTTGGAAGCTTTTGGGCCCAGATGCCAGGGCAAAAAAGGACAAACAGAAATTGGCAAAACCACTCCTGATCTATACATATAAATGTGTTTGGCGTGGCCTACAGAGCTGAATTTCTAAATCTCTGCGAAGAAACGTTATTTTACCTGCCTCCCTCAGTCACAATTAAAGCACGTGTGGTTGGTTTTAAAACCAGGTTGCTTGCTCTTCTGTGCTTCCCTGCTAAGCTGCCCACCTTCTCCCTTACTCAGGTGCTTCCTCCGATGGCCCGCTGAAGCTGCTTCCCGAAAATCACTTTGACCTCGTGGTGATAGATGAGTGTGCTCAGGCCCTGGAAGCCAGCTGCTGGATACCTCTGCTGAAGGCTCCAAAGTGCGTCCTGGCCGGGGATCACAAACAGCTTCCCCCCACCATCATCTCTCACAAGTAAGGAGCCGTTCGCAGTCCCAGGTCCTCCCGTTATTCATGCGGCCAAATGATTCCGAATGCCTCAAAGGTCAAGAGATTTCTTTAATGTGGATATTTTATTGGTAGCCCCCATGAGCTGGGTTTGGTCACGGTGCCAGAATTAAGGCAGACCTGTTTTACTGATAGCCACTGCTTAAAGTTTCATGCAGCTCCATCTGAGTAGGCTTTCTTACCGCAGGAGGAGGTGATAGTTGGTTGTGTTACCTGCTGCTGACCAAGCCACGTAACAGCAAAGCGTGTCGTTGGCACGGCGCTGGAGAGTTGCCTTTTGTGCTGATGAGTGCCTGCTGGGCAGCTGCTCCGGGGCTTGCAAGGGTTTTGGGTTCGCAGGGAGAGAAATCTGAGAGGGTGGCCCCCCTCTGGACTTGCCAGGAGTTCTCAAGGGACTGTGCACCTTGTGAGGCTGCCATCCGTGTGGGGACAGAGACATGACCTGCAGGCGTCCGCACGTTGGATTGAGTTTTGTAGGAACAACCCCGGGTGGGTTAGACCTTGGTAGTCCTGCAAACCTCAGAAACAGAAGGTGATTCGGTACCAAATCCTGGCCATTCACAGCGGGAACGCTTGCTCACGCAGCGAGAGGGAGCTGCCCGCCTTTGAAACACTGCTGTGCTCGTTTTGCAGAGGTCCCTTAAGCTGCATCACAGAATCACAGAATCCCAGGATGGCAAGGGTTGGTAGGGATCTGGGGAGATCACCCAGTCCAACCCCCCTGCTCAAGCAAGTTCTCCTAGAGCATGTTACACAGGACTTCATCCAGGTGGGCTTTGAATATCTCCAGAGAAGGAGACTCCACAGCCCCCCTGGGCAGCCTGGGCCAGGGCTCAGGCACCCTCCAAGTCAAGAAGTTCTTCCTCTCATTCAACTGGAACCTCTTCTGTTTCAGTTTGTGCCCATTGCCCCTTGTCCTGGCGCTGGGCACCACTGCAAAGAGTCTGGCTCCATCCTCGTGACTCCCACCCTTGAGATATTTGTAGGTGTTGATGAGGTCCCCTCTCAGCCTTCTCTTCTCCAGGCTGAACAAGCCCAGCTCCCTCAGCCTTTCCTCGTAGGGGAGATGCTCCAGTCCCCCCATCATCCTTGTTGCTCTCCTCTGGACTCTCTCCAGGAGTTCCTCATCTTTCTTGAACTGGGGAGCCCAGAGCTGGACACAGTGCTCCAGGTGGGCACAAACCAGCAGCTAGGGTCCTGGCCTTCTCCAAGATCACCTTTAGTCCTTGTCCCACATTTACTTAAGAGTTGTGTGCCCACAGCAGCGGATCCTCTGCAGAAAAAGCCGGCCAGACAGGGCGGGTGAGTGCCTTGAGGCAGGCAGAGCGAGCAGCAACCCATGCCAAACCGTGTTTCAGGGGGATCTGTTATACTGGGAACACCAGAGGTAGCTCTGCAGCACCACGGAACCAGCTCTGCCCAACAAACCTTTTAGCAACGAGGGGTCCTTCCGCTCACCGCCACGGCCTCTGCGCCGGGGGCAGGCACTGCCGAGACGAACAGCGGATAAAAAGCGTGAAATCGCAGGGTCCTGGCCTGGCTGGCACCGCTGGGGGACTGACGGTTGCTTTTGGTGTGCTCGTCTGCATCCTCCCATCAGTCCCTGGAGACATGCCCCAGCTCCAAAGAATTCAACGTGTTGAGCTTGCGTTGTTTGCCGGGGTTTTTCTCTTTCATAGAATCACAGAATGTTTTGGGTTGGAAGGGACCCCTAGAGGTCACCCAGCCCAACCCCCCTGCAGGAGCAGGGACACCTTGAACCAGATCAGGTTGCTCACAGCCCCGTCCAACCTGGCCTGGAATGGTCCCAGGGATGGGGCCTCCACCACCTCTCTGGGCAACATGTTCCAGTGTTTTACCACCCTCATTGTAAAGAATTTCTTCCTTAGATCCAGTCTAAACCTACCCTGTTTTAGTTTAAAACCATTACCCCTTGTCCTGTCACAGCTGGCCCTACTAAAAAGATTTTCCCCATCTTTCCTATAGGCCCCCTTTAGGTATTGAAAGGCCGTAATCAGGTCTCCCCGCAGCCTTCTTTTCTCCAGATACTTTAGTGAGGAGGAGTGCTTATGCCATGTCCCGCTGTTGGATTACTCCAAGTTGTGTGTATTTTGACAGATGTTTTTCCTGGGAGATGTGGCATCAGCACAGATATTTTTTTCTATGCCTCTTGCTTAGCAGCACCACGTTTGAATTCTGCGTTTTCTCTCCGCAAACTCATTTTCAGACTGGTTAGAAAAGTCGTTCAAAAAAATAGTTTCAAACAATCCCATCAGCCATGCAAAGGAATAAAATGGTGAGCAAGCAGAACGTGAACAAAACAGAGACATGGATTCTCCTTTCACTGACAGTATTTGTGTATAACGTTTACCTTTAAGAAAGATCATGAGCATTTCTACGTGAGGTTTCCTTGCGCCTGGCGAGAAGGGCGGCCTGGTTTACCCCCTTTCTGCTGACTGCAAGCTCTGTAGAGGGAATTCAGGCTCATACTTGGTTTAATCCAAATCTTCTCTTCCCTTTATTAAATGCTGCGCCTGGGGTTCCACATTTATTTCTTTAACATATTAACGTGGGAGTTGGCCCAGCGAGATGCTGCGCTATCACGCACCCCACAGTGATGGTAGAACCTCACAACACCTACCACCTGCATATTAAGAGCAGTTAGTTTGTGGAAAAGGTCTGTGGCTGGTGTAAATTGCCTGTGCTTCGAGGGGGATACTCCAAATAGCGCTGGGGAGCCTTTGGGTTGTTTAAAATATGAATGTGCGCGTGTTTATCTAGCTCTAGATTGGAAATTACTGAACCCTCATGGTGCAGGAGCAGAGAGATAGGGCTGACTTCATAAACTTGCTCTACTGCTTCCAAAAAATAACGAGTGAGAGGCATATCTGCAATCTCACTTGAATTTTGAACAAGGGAAATGAAAAATCGAAGGGAGGCAGCGCCTAGCAGCAGGATGGCTAAGAGCTGGTGCGAGTAATGTCAAGGTGCTGTATCATCTTCCCATTTTTACCCTCATCAGATGCCCAAATCCTTGTCGTTTTGCAGATAAGCACGCCCTGCCACTGGAGGCACCTAGGCTGGGGAACTGCACCAACCCTGTGCCGAGCCCCCCGCCCTCCTTGTCTCGCTGTTCATTTACTGTGAGTTTGCAGGCTGTGTCTAGGTTTTCCCCATCTGTAAATGGGAAATAGATAATTTTACCTCCCCGCAGAAGCCACATGGCTAGGTGAGGCTGGAGAGCTGGCGAGAGGTGGTAATCTGTGCCGAGCCAACAGACGCTATTAGCCTGGGGGGCAGAAGCAGGCAGGGGCTAGAGCCTCACTTCCTTACTTTAGGAGGGAATTGGTTTAATCTGGAGTCAGATAACAAAACTGTTCCTGGCAGAGAAGAGCTCCTTGCCCGATGTGCACGGTGCTTTTTGGAGTAAATATCTGGTTCCTAGCAAGAAGAAATTTGTAGTTTGGTCCTTCTAATTTCAGGGTTATCATTCTTTTCTGTAAGTGATGCGTAAGGCTCCTCTTCTCCACCAGAGAAACCATAACACAGCTGCAGGATGCCCCCGCCTTCACGCTGTCCTCGGCCAGCAGGATTCATCTCGACAGCCGTTCTGAGCAGCGGCACTGCTGTCTGATTTTCACCACTTGTGCCAGTAAGTTGTTCCAAGTTAGGAAGAAACAGAGAAGAGGGAGCTGGGTGCCCTTCCGCTGCTTACGCTTCTGGCTGTGGAAGTGCACTTGTCCATATCTCAGGCTCCTGTAAACCTTCTGGTGTACAAGATCAGAAGCTTTAGGTGGATGAAAATGCTCACCCAACAGTCACCGTGGTCCCGAGGCAGTGACTGCATCCTAGCAAGGCAGGCAGGGCTGCCCAGCCCCAGGGACAGAGTCAGGAGACTTACTTTTCCCAAGATGTCAGAATAAGGGCAGAACATAGTAGAAATACCAGCTCTGGGGGTGAACTGATGTCAGGTTTGGCCCCTCTTTGAAATGAAGCACATTTTCTTCAGAAGAGCTCCAAAAACATCATTACCACCTGCCCAGCTCCTTGCTTCTGCTCCATCATGATGGGTGATGCCAGGAGCCTTTGCTGATGCTGCATCGTGGAGTCAACAGCAAAAAGCTCCTCACTGGTGGGACCCATCTGCCGCAGATCTCCTGGTCCTGCTTGAGGACTTGTGCTTTTCTCTCCCTCAGTCCTGAGTTCATTTGACTTTGCAGTGGAAAGCTGCCACAGTTTGCATCTCTCCTGCGGACAGAGGTGATCATAGGATCAGAGGTGATCTCCATCAGAAAGACAGTTTTGCTCCTTAGATCCTATGGGTATGACTCGGACCAAGCTTTTTGTCCTTGCTGTTCCCATTGTTTTTCTTTAAAAAGAGCTTGACGGTTTTGGTGTGCATTTTGCATGTTTTCTTTCCATGTTTTTAAAATCCCAGCTGCACAAAGAACTGGTCTTCGTAAAATTAAGAGAACGCGTGGGTAGAAGCCAGATCTTCTGGCTCTTCAGCCTTGGCAGGGTTACCAGCTGTGCAGGGAAGTCAGTTGTTAGGTCAGCTCCCATCTCTTGGGGGCTAAGCCCTTTTGGACAAGGAACCTTAGGGATGTTCAAGCACTGTGTCACTCTGTGCCCTTCCTAAAGTTCAACAGATTTAGAATAACGTCAAGCAGAGAGAATGTGTGTCTGAATCAATAGTGTGAACAGATTTATGTCTCAGCCTAGCTTACCAGTAAATTACGATCCGAAACACTTGCTACATTAAACAAAATTATTGCTGAAGGCATCAGCAGGTCCGTGACCCAGGTGCTGGTCCAACAAGACACCGGTCACCAGCGCTCAGCCTCGCAGACAGTTGCCTTTTGGAAGATAAAGTGCAAAAAGCCAAGCTGACATCAGCTTGCTTAGAAGAATTACGGGCTGCGCTCTCCAACACTGCCGCTCCCCAAGCAAGCTTCTCTGATTTAGCCTAAAAGGCAAAGCTGCTATGATGCTGCTGCCTGGGCAGCCTTCTCTCCATTCCCAGAGTTAAAACCTATTAGCCAACGTGAAGCCGATCCATCGGAGTGTGAAAGCCTGGGAGATCTTCAGCTCTACAAAAATAGGTAACGAAGATGAGACCTGAGTTTGTTCCTGCACTCCGGGGAAAGCCATCGTAGGAACTCAACCGGAGTAGTGGCTACAAGGAGGGGACCAGAGAAAACCCAGCTTTCTCTGTTTATTATTGAAGTAGGATAGTTCAGCAGTGGAGGACTCCAGCTGCTATCCTGTTGGGTCAGGCATGGTATATATGATGAGAGATGGCCCCTGTTACAACCTGAACAAACAGCATGAAGGGGGAAGAAGGATTACTGTCCCCATTTCACCCCATACAGGAAACCCGTGGTGGCTTCTAGGGCTGAGCAAGACAGCTTGAAACCCAGCCTGGCGTTTGTCTGCAAGCCCGTCTTTCCCCTCACTTCTAATGGCTGACATCTCCTTAAGTGAAATGATTCCAAATTGGGTATTTTCTAGCTTTGCCCATTGCTCAGGTGGCTGACTGCTGGAAGACTGAGAATGCAGGAAAACAAGTGGAAAACGAAGCTTTTTGAGCTATTTATGGCTTTCCCTTTCATCTCAGTGGGAGCCCTTGGTAGCAGCCCTACAGTTATTAATTGCAGATGGGTACACTGGTGGGTATTAACTGTACATACAGAAATTAGAGTGGGTGCTCACCAGGCAGGCGCTGATCTGGAGGCTTCCCCTCCAGTCCTAGCCTCTGTTTGGGAATAGCAAAATTTCCCTCTCCTCTTTCCAGATCACCAGCAAGTCCTTCAACGCTGCTGGCTCCGAGGAGCAGAGGGCTCTCAGATGATGTGGACCTGGAGAGGGTTTAAAGGGCACAATGTATTTGTCCTGTACAAAATATCTGGGTGACACACATTATCCTGGCAGGAACCAAAACTGCCTAACGCTGAAGGAAAAAAGAGTTTCTTTCTTTCAAGCTCTCTTGTTGCCTAAGTGAGACCCCCCAAGCCAGCCTGTGATGGAAAAGATGTGCAGGGAGGCCCAGCTGGAGCAGCTGACAGCTTGGCTCAAAAGCTTCCCTATTAAATGCAAAAGCTAACAAATTTTGATCAATTAGAAGAATTTATTTTGAGAAAGCCAATTACTTCTCAGATAAACACCTTTAAAAATGATTAGCTCTTTTCCTTACCGATCTGAACTCTGGCCTTGTTTTTAATTGCTGCCCAAGTAAAAGCATTTGCTGCATCGAACGAAGCCCGTAACGCAGCTTCCCTCCCTGCACGAGGAAAGCAGACGCTGGGGAGCACCGCGTTGTGCTTTTTGCCATCCCTGCAGGCTGAGAGGCGCAACACAAAGGCAAATTCCTTCTACCTCCACCTTCTTAGGTATTTCCAGAGATCTAATTAAGGCACCGAATCGCCTGCCATCTCCTCTTTGGCTGATGGAAAACACAAGCTATTTCCAGGGATGATTCATGCAGAGGACTCAAACCCTTCGCCTACCTTCCCCTTCTCCTCCATTGATGACAGCAGACCTGAAGTGGGTGGACTCCTATTTTCGGGGCCTCAGTGAAGGGTCTAAAGTTAGCCGGGATGAATCTGGGCTGGCAGAAGGATCGTCTGTTACTACGGTCGGTGAAGTCGGTCCTGCTCAGGCAGGAAGCCTCTGTCAAACAGCAGTACTTTGTAGGAGCCATACTGCAAGCGTGGTCAGACAGCTAGGCTCGTGCTCGGCTCAGGGGGCTGGACCCTGTCAGGTCATCTTGTGCCCTTGGTGCCAAGAAGGCCAATGGCACCCTGGGGGGCATTCAGAGGAGTGTGGCCAGCAGGGCGAGGGAGGTTCTCCTCCCCCTCTACTCTGCCCTGGGGAGACCCCACCTGGAGCACTGGGGCCAGTTCTGGGCTCCCCAGTTCAAGAAAGATGAGGAACTCCTGGAGAGAGTCCAGAGGAGGGCAACAAGGATGATGGGGGGACTGGAGCATCTCCCCTAGGAGGAAAGGCTGAGGGAGCTGGGCTTGTTCAGCCTGGAGAAGAGAAGGCTGAGAGGGGACCTCATCAACACCTACAAATATCTCAAGGGTGGGGGTCACGAGGACGGAGCCAGACTCTTCCCGGTGGTGCCCAGCGCCAGGACAAGGGGCAATGGGCACAAACTGAAACATAAGAGGTTTCAGTTGAATATGAGGAAAAACTTCTTTACTCTAAGGGTGACAGAGCACTGGAACAGGCTGCCCAGGGGGCCTGTGGAGTCTCCTCCTCTGGAGATATTGAAAGCCCGCCTGGATGAAGTCCTGTGTAACATGCTCTAGGAGAACCTGCTTGAGCAGGGGGGTTGGACTAGATGATCTCCCGAGGTCCCTTCCAACCCTTGCGATTCTGTGATCTTCTTATCATCTGCTTTTTTCCTCCGTGGATTCAGCATTTAGCAGTTAATATCATCAGGCATTTTTTTTCCACTCGAAGTTAAGGGAGTTTTGGTGGAGAGCCTGAAGGCTGCTCCTCTTTCTTGCTTTTTGACATAGCTGGTGTTATCCCAGGAGGCAGAGGGCATCCCCCCCCACACCTTTTACTCTACATTCACCCACCTCTTGTCCATGCTGGATGCGTTTCTTCTGAAAGAAAATGCCAGTCCCCTGCTGTTCCCCTCTCGACACCCCCTCCAAAGCTCATGGACATCAGCTTCAAGCCTCCTGCTGAGTTTTGACCCGGTCCCAGGGAACATCTCCATGCCAGGACACTTGCTGCTGTCCAACAGGAACATTTGTTTTCATTTTAGTCCTCACTCCATCCTTTCCTGACATCCTAATTAATTTGTCTCCCCATCAGGGCTTTGATTTATTATTTTTACACTCTTCAGATATCTGCAGATACTTATCAGACCTCTTGCTCTCAACTAGTTTCTTAGGCAAGCACAGGGATGTTTTCCCATCCTGTTTGGTAGCAGTTGGTCTGGATGCCTCCACCATCCCAAACCCACGTGCTAGTCCCCCATGCTCAGTGGCTCGCTGATTTGCGTGTCAGGATTTGCTTTCGCTCTGTCCCTGAAGAGCAAACATCAGGCCTTGGCTCTCTGTGCTAACCTCCCCAACTGGAAAGAACAAGCTACCCTCCTCCCATCCTATTAGCAAGGATAAAAAAAAATAAATCCACAGTATCCACAGAAAGGGGGAATTCTGCACAGCCTCACTTGCTACCACTCTACCTGTTTGTGAAACCTCTCAAACCTGTACCAGGATGGAAAAGCCCAGGGCACAAAGCAAAGGACAGCTAATGCTTCGCACGTCCATACCACTTTTTCGTAATTTTAGCTTTCCTGGCTTTACTTTAGGTAAGCAAAGTGCTCGCTACCTTACCTACTACTTTAAAGTAGATACTTCAGAGCATCAGGCACATGATTCTGTCTGTCCGGCCTCCTATCCCAATTTAATTTCTCTAAAGCAATTGATACTTAAAAAGCTTTTGCTCAGTGCTCTTACGATGTTGTTGGCATAGAAATCAACCATCGTTAGAATCAATTGAGCGGTAAAATAATAGGGAATTTATTAACAGGTGAAATATTCGCAAGCAGTTTAATACCCTCATTATTAATTCAACATATAACCTCATGGAGATCCCTGTGGTGGCAACTGTGCTGTGAGCGTGTAGAAGAACGCCATTTCTAAGGCTTGCTGCGAGGTTTAATGCCTCCCCCATGCTTTATTGTATATCATTGCAAGGAACACGTCAGAATATTTGTCAAAAAACACCAGGGTTTTCCTGCCAGTTCTGCCCAAAAAGCATTTTGAGGCTTGCTCTTAGATTTGCAAGACTTTGGGAGCTGAGGGAGGGGAGCAAAGGCCAAAAGTGAATGGGAGGTACCTTTGGTTGGTGAGGCTGCTAAGCTTGCTCATCCCTTTAAGCCTTTGAGAGCATCTTTGGTGTCCCTCGCTTCTCACTCGAGCTGCCTGATGTGACTTCCACAGCCAGCGTCTGGAAGCAGAAGAGACCAGGAGCAGCATCGCCATCGACAGGGCACGGTCCCATGGGGTCTGAGCGCAGCGAGCAGAGCCAGGGGCTGGTCCTGAGGATCCTCAACAGCTCCAGCAAGCCATGAACCAGGTCCAGGGTCCAGTCATGAGGTTCCTCAACAGCTCCAGCAAGCCATGAACCAGGTCCAGGGTCCATCCAGGGGGTCCCATCAGGAAGTGGGCTAGAAACAAAGCCATGATACGGGTCCAGGATCCATCTAGAAGATACAGACAGGATCAAAGTGGCCTGCAACATAGATCCAATGTCTGGAGATCTCTCCATCCAGGAGACAGAGCTAGGACATAACTCAGGCAGGGAGTGAAGGGCCAGTGCTGAGCTTAAATGGGGAGGGTGGGGGTCCCAGGTGGGGCTGCTCAGGGCAATTAAAGCCTCACGGTGCCCACTCTTGGGGGCCAGATCACCTAAGGGTGACTGGGCAGGTGACCTGCTTTTTCGTTAGCCTGTCAGGAGGAGATGGCTGGTGGAAGGAACCAGAAGCATTTTTATCTTGGTGATGGCAGTCATGCTTTGGGCAAAGACCAAGTAAGCGGTGGGCTCTGAATCGCCAGGTTCCCCCATCAGGCAGGAGGAAGGGCTGTTCCTAAGGGAACGGCTATTTCGGGGAGGTGCCTGAGTGCAGGCAGCTCTCCTTGTTCAAACTGCTTCCCTCCCTCCTTGCCCTGGAGATGGAGACTGCCCTTCAGCATGCCCCGTGGAGCAGAGCAGAGCCGGGAGGATCAGGCTGTCACAGAATCACACAGAATCCCAGACTGGCAAGGGTTGGAAGGGACCTCGGGAGATCACCCAGTCCAACCCCCCTGCTCAAGCAGGTTCTCCTAGAGCATGTTACACAGGACTGCATCCAGGCGGGGGTTGAAGATCTCCAGAGAAGGAGACTCCACAGCCCCCCTGGGCAGCCTGGGACAGGGCTCCATCACCCTCCAAGTCAAAAAGTTCTTCCTCCCATTCCACTGAAACCTCTTCTGCTTCAGTTTGTGCCCATTGCCCCTTGTCCTGTCGCTGGACACCACTGCAAAGAGTCTGGCTCCATCCTCGTGACCCCCACCCTTGAGATATTTGTACACGTTGATGAGGTCCCCTCTCAGCCTTCTCTTCTCCAGGCTGAACAAGCCCAGCTCCCTCAGCCTTTCCTCCTAGGGGAGATGCTCCAGTCCCCCCATCATCCTCGTTGCCCTCCTCTGGACTCTCTCCAGGAGTTCCTCATCTTTCTTGAACTGGGGAGCCCAGAACTGGCCCCAGTGCTCCAGGTGGGGTCTCCCCAGGGCAGAGCAGAGGGGGAGGAGAACCTCCCTCGCCCTGCTGGCCACGCTCCTCTGAATGCCCCCCAGGGTGCCCTTGGCCTTCTTGGCAACAAGGGCACCCTGCTGGCCCATGGCCACCTTGTCCCCCACCAGGACCCCCAGGTCCCTCTGGGCAGAGCTGCTTCCCAGCAGGTCAGCCCCCAGCCTGGACTGGTGCATGGGGTTCAACCTCCCCAGGTGCAGCACTCTGTCGGCGCCTTCTCATTCAGCTATGAGCCTGGAAGGAGAAAAGCTAATTCCCGATAACTGGAACAAGCTCCCCACCCCCACGTCCTGCTCTTTCCCCTCACCCCACCTAACCCCCTTCCCCTCCTGAAAACCCAGCCCTCCTCTGACAGGCTGCTGTGTCACCCACACCTTGCTTTGCTCTCAGCTGGGGGCGCAAGGACGCCTGTAAGTACGTGCCAGTGGCATCACTGGGGCTGGGGAGCTGTAAAGGCTTCATGGTCAACCTCGGCGCCGTTCACCATCAGCAGCAGAATGCCCAGCACGGCTGGAAACCGCTGCTGCGTAAAGCATGACGTCTGTACTGCAAACATGCCGACCCCCCTCCGGGGTTCTGTGCCTGCCCGTGTTGCTCAATCATAGAATCATAGAATGTTTTGGGTTGGAAGGGACCACTAGAGGTCATCTAGTCCAACCCCCCTGCAGTAAGCAGGGACACCGCTACCTAGATCAGGTTGCTCAGAGCCCCATCCAACCTGGCCTTGACGGAAATCATTTTCCCGAGCTGTTCTCTATCATCATTTCATCATCTTTGTGCTTGTTCATTGTGTCCTGGTAGCAACCAGAACTCCTCGCCATGAACCACGGTCTCGTACAAGGCGCTGGACGCACGGTACAAAAAGACTCTGTGTGCTCCCAAATGCTCAAAATGCAAAAATCAAAGCAGAGCAATTCTTGTCCTTCTTCCTCAGATGGTACCGCTGGGCGATGATGCTTCTAGCAAACCCTTTCTGCACAGCAAAGAGAAGGCAATTAGGCTCCTGAAAGGCTTATTTCATTAGGAGCTTTATTAATTGGTGTCACAGATAGGAGCACAGGACCTTTGCCAGAAGTGATGGAGTGTTGGTTCTCCTAATGGGTAAAAAAGCAATAAGAGCAGATGCAACATTAGTGCGTTGGTCTGGGGCGAGCGGCCAAGGAGTGATGGGAACGCTTGAGCAGCAAGCCTCTTGATAAAACATTAGCAAGGTCTGGCTGTGGTGACACCCAAGTGCTCCAAGATTTGGGGTTGAGCTCCGATCCTAACGCGTTAGAGGATTTTGACGCCGTTGCTGAGCTTGCAGTAACGTGAGTGCAATGTTACACTGGCAGAGCTTGTTAGGAGCAGTGTCGCTAGGATGGGATGAGCTTACAGGCGAAGAGGTTTTTGTTCTGGAGCTGTTTCCCCAAGTAGAGATCTTGGGCACCCTCGCTCGTCTTGTTCCAACCACGCTGAGCAGATGCGGGCGTGAGAAGCGACTGCTGCAGGCAGGGGTAGCCCATACCACGTGCATCTCTTGCGTTACGGTGGCAACACCCCTGGGTGTTTCCCTACGAGAAAGGGAAGCAGGCATCGCTCCACCCTGACGTGTTCAAGCAGATCTGATCTCTGTGCAAGGCAGAAGGCCATCCCTGAGGGTCTTCACCCTGTTGGGGAGCCTATGCTGAAAGATGACGCTTGAGACCCTGCAAGCCTTCTCCTGCTCCCTTTCCACCACTTGTTGGTACCCAAGTGAAATGGAGTAGGAAGGCCAGGGAGACAGCACCCTCCCAGCAGAGCCGCACGAGGGTGCTCAGCAGGGTCCACAGCGGGTACCGCATGGCATGGCAACTTGTGGTTGGATGCCAGGGGCCCCCCAAAGCCGCTCCATCACTCCCCCTCTAACCAGACAGAGGAGAGAACAGTAAATCAAAAGGCTCGTGGGTCAAAATAAGGACAGGGAGAGATCATTTATCAGTTACCATCACGGGCAAAACAGACTCAACTTGAAAAAAAAATTAATTTATTATCAATCAAAATCAGAGAAGGAGAGGAGAAAAACTGCTGGATCTTAAAAACCTTCCCCCCCACCCCTCCCTTCTTCCTGGGCTCAACTTCACTCCCAGTTTCTCTGCCTGCTCCCCCCCAGCGGCGCAGGGGGACGGGGATGGGGGTTGGGGTCAGTTCATCACACGTCTCTGCCGCCTCTTCTTCCTCGGGAGAGGACTCTGCCCCTACTCCAGCGTGGGGTCCCTCTCACGGCAGACAGTGCTCCACCAACTTATCCAACGTGAGTCCTTCCCACGGGCTACAGTTCTTCACGCACTGCTCCAGCGTGGGTCCATAATTTCCATGGGGTGCAGTCCCTCAGGAGCAGACTGCTCCAGCGTTGGGTCCCCCATGGGGTCACAAGTTCTGCCAGCAAACCTGCTTCGGCGTGGGCTCCTCCCCCCATGGGTCCACAAAATCTTGCCAGGAACCTGATTTGGCACAGGCATCCCATGGGGTCACAGCCTCCTTCCTTTGGGCATCCACCCGCTCCGGCGTGGGATCCTCCCTGGTCTGCAGGTGGGGATCTGCTCCCCCATGGACCTCCCTGGTCTGCAGGTGGGGATCTGCTCCCCCATGGACCTCCATGGGCTGCAGGTGGGGATCTGCTCCCCCGTGGACCTCCCTGGGCTGCAGGTGGGGATCTGCTCCACCGTGGACCTCCATGGGCTGCAGGAGGGGATCTGCTCCACCGTGGACCTCCATGGGCTGCAGGGGGTCAGCCTGCCTCACCATGGTCTTCGCCACGGGCTGCAGGGGAATCTCTGCTCTGGCTCCTGGAGCTCCTCCTGCACTGCCCTTGGTGTCTGCAGGGCTGTTTTCTCCCCCATCCTCTCACTTCTCTTCTCTCTCCAGCTACTGAGCCGCAGCCGGTTTTTTTTCCTTCTTAAATCTGTTATCCCAGAGGTGCTTCCACCATCTCTGATGGGCTTGGCCTTGGCCAGCGGTGGACACAGGGAAAATTTCTGGCAGCTTCTCACAGCAGCCCCCCCTGTAGCCCCCCCACTGCCAAGACCTTGCCACACAAACCCAATACACAACTCAACCCGTTAGCGTTGACCCACGCCGCGTTCCGTTCCAGCTGCAGCGCTGCCGGGGCTGCATCCGTAGTGAGATGCTGATTGATTCTTCAATCCCAAGAGGATTACATCTGTACTCGAGATCGTGGCTTCAGATCAGACATCTAGACATTCTGACTTGCTTTTCCCATGCAGGGCTGCTGCCAAGGGCCTTTCGCTCAGCTTGATGGAGCGTCTCATCGAGAGGTACGGGGAGAAGATTGTGAAGATGCTGACGGTGCAGTACCGAATGCACCAGGCCATCATGCAGTGGGCTTCCTCGGAGATGTACGGCGGCCGGCTCACCGCTCACCCATCAGTGGCCCAGCATTTGCTCAGGTAAGTAGGTCGCTCTTCTCTGGTAGGCGAGCAGAGGTGTCTTTTTCATCCCATCCCATGCAGGGTTTGTCCCTTCGCAGAATCCCAGAATCCCAGCATGGCAAGGGTTGGAAGGTTCCTCTGGAGCTCACCCAGTCCAACCCCCCTGCTCAAGCAGGCTCTCCTAGAGCATGTTACACAGGACTGCATCCAGGCGGGGGTTGAAGATCTCCAGAGAAGGAGACTCCACAGCCCCCCTGGGCAGCCTGGGCCAGGGCTGGGTCACCTTCCCTATGATGGAGTTTGCCATTGCTCCTGGCCCTACGATAGCACTTCTGTTTCATCCTTTATTTCATCGAGGAAGCATTAACTGGGGGGGGGGGGGGGGTTGTTTTTTTTTCGTGTATAAAAAGAAGTCGTGCAGAGTTATCTTCCGTTTCCTCCTTTGGTATGACAAGCAACGAAATAAAATCCCCTTGCAGCTGGTGAGAACGTACGAAGGCCTGACCTGCAGCAGGGACATTCCCCAAGCAGTGGTTCTCTATCTCACTGAGGGTAGGACCAGACAGCCAAGCAGTAGTTCTCTATCTCACTGAGGGTAGGACCAGACACCAGTCTTTTACTGTGTTTCCACACGTCCGCATGATTATGAGGGCCACTGTGGGTCCCATCTTTGGTCCCAACATCGACGTCAGGAAGATCAGAAAGCAAGATTCCCTTTCCAGCTTGGGTAGTTTTACTGCCAGGACAGCACCCGAGGCCGGTCTGATGGCATTGGGTCCATTCCTTGTCTAAAGTGGTTCCCCTTTTCTGCGGTAGTTTAAAGGAAATAACGAGCATTTCACTTCCATTCCACCCTGGGACAGGCAGTCGTTTGCTAACACACGCTGCGACGATCAATAATTGCTGCTCTTTAAAATTGCAGTCAGTGCAGTTCTGGGAGGCGATGGGAAAACATTAATTCTCTCTGTTGGACTTGGAGAAGCATGAAATATCGCAGCGCTTGTCTGCACGGTGCTCTTGTATTTTTAGTCGTAGGTTTTTTTAAAATGCAAATATTTGGGAGTCAGAAAAATTGATATTCCCCTAGACTCTCCACTTCATTGTAGATCCCGTTTTGGATGGAGATAGCTGGAGAGGCCATTTTATCATACTCATTTCAAAATAATCTTACCTGTGAGCAGTGTGAACAACGCAACCTGGATGGGAAGAGCAAGCTTTGTGTTGGAGACAGCCCTGGCCCCCTCATCTACATCTACTGCAGCCAGCACGGGGGGGTTCTCCTTTGTGTCAGCATCTCCGCGTTATGGCTTCGGGGCTGTCGAAGCTTCAGCTCAACTTACATAGGTGAAGCCACACTG
Organism: Butorides virescens; assembly: GCA_017310255.1. Lineage (NCBI taxonomy): Eukaryota > Metazoa > Chordata > Aves > Pelecaniformes > Ardeidae > Butorides > Butorides virescens. Next base: position 8,909 of record JADKXX010009681.1, on the reverse strand, counting down.
ACTTCTGTCTGGGGTCGCATACACCTTTGTGTATACGTGTGCAATTCTCTGGAGGGTGGGTGGGTTCTATAGGCTGGTTCACCGTTGGCAGGAGGAGCTCACCTCAGGTGGACAGGGCTCGTTCAGCCATGTTCTAGCCCTACGGAGCTAATTCCAGGATCGGCGCCCACAAAGCCCTCTTCTCGATTGTTCTTGTTCCTTGCCATGCTTTTTTTTTTTTTTTTTTCCCATTTAACTTTGCAAATTAAAAATAGCAACCAGTGAAGAACCCCAGGCAAAATGGTTCGAAACCATTAAAATAGGAAGCCAATGGAAAAGTTGGAAGTCAGGCGGCTTTGTTACTCTGATGAGCTGGTTTATTTTTATAGCTGATGAAGGAGTGAATGTTTTCCTTTCCAGTCCACGGAGCAGCTTAGTCCCCTGCTCAGGGCCTTTTCCTGCAGACGCTGGTTTCTAAACTCATAATCAAACCTGCCAGTCCACAGCCCTACTGCCGTACCGCATGAGCGCAGCAATCCTCAGTGCAGGCACTGGACCATGCCAAGTTTCTGTGCTTCTGTAGAAGACCAGGTAATGCAGGGCTTGATATTGGACCATGATCTTCTCACATTTCGGATCCTGGTACAAATTCCTTCAGGATATCGGTGAGCATCTCACGTCTTCTGTTGGCTTAGGCCAAATGATTTGCTAAATCCCTTACCTGAGCAAGAAATAAGTAAGTTCTGTTCTCTGATAGTTCTAGGAACAGCTCTCATGAGCAGAAGCATCCTAGGGAGGTGGAAGGCTGGCGAGTGCCTGCAGGAGTTACCTGCTCATCCTGGAAAGCAGCCAAAGCCTGGGCTGCAGCTGCAGTTGCAGCAATAGCTTTTGGTTCCCTCCTTCCTAAAGGCTGGTGGGTGATGGACAAGGAACCCAAAGAGTCCCAAAGCACAGTGCAAGAAGGGGCACCTCCATCTCTGCTGGAAGCATTTTGAGGTCTTCCTTTGCAGAAAGATCTGACTGGAGTGATCCATCCTGCCACGCCTCCAGCACTGGCACAGCCAGCCCATGCAATTGTGTTCCAACCTTGACTTTGCAGTCAGCTCAGTGCCGTTTCGAAAGGTGAAGCTCGAAGAAGCGTGTCCCAGCCTTGAGACATACGGCTGGGAGGAGGTCCAGGCACCAAGACCTTGTGCTACAAATCGTGGCGGGGAGTTTTTGGTCCAGCTGAACTTGCAAAGCCTGATACCCATGGGCTTGCGTTCAGACCGAGTCTCCAGGGTATAATCCCCAATGCCTCCTGCACTGGAAGGTTGCACTCCCACCCCAACCTTTCCTGAACAGTGGTGTTGATGCAAGTCTCATCTCCTTTACCTGAAGCCCAGACTGGTCTTTGGAAGAAGTGCAGTTCTGCTCCAAACAACCTCATATTTCCTTACCAACTTTTGCGCTGACCTGGGAGGCGCTCGGAAAACCTTGGTCTGTGATCTGCCAGAGATTTCTGCAGCGCCGTCTTTTCTCAAAAAAGGGCAGAGTATTTCCAAGGGAGCAAAGCCTTCTTCCCAGATCTCCCTTCCTTCTGAAATGGGTGACGAAGCACATCAGAAACCCCCACACTTTGCCAGAATTAAGTCAGGGAGGCTGCAAGCTCTATTTTTCACATCCAAAATTTGTGACTCAGTCTGTGCGAAGATGGTTTGAAAACCACCAGCCGTTTCTGCTGTCAGTTTCCATCTAAGTACAGTGTCAGGTGTCCCTTCCCTTAGCACTTTTTTATTTTTTTGGGGCTAACACCCCCTCACTGATGGGGAATGTGGGGGAAACCCCCAGTAGTGCGAGACCTGGAAGGTCCTCAGAAGCCAGCACGCCCCTCGGTGGGATGTGCAAGCCACCCAGCTGGGATCACCTCCCAGAGGAAGCACAGGGTGCCTGGATGCCCTAGGACAGGGCGTTAAGCCTGGATCCAGTGTCTGGCTGCAGGAACAGCCTGGTTTGTCATCACAGACCAAGAATCTCTCTGGGAACAAAGATCCCTCTCTGCAGCCTGGGCTAGTTTGCAGCGGGTGGGAGAAGGGCCTTTCCCCTTCATCCTGAAGGGATAGCAAAGCTCGGGACAGCTTTTCTCCAGGGAACAGCCAGTTCTGCTGCAGTCTCGCTGCCTTAGGAGAGCATGAATTCTTCTCTCACCTGGAAGATTTATGTACAGAATTACTCCTCTGAAGTGATGTTCTCGGGGGTCGAGATTTTTCCTGGCACTGAGAGATGCTGCAAGGGCTTTACGTGGCCACTGCGAGCAGGTAAAGAATTAGGATTATCAGCATGGAGAACTTGGCTTTTCACAGAATCCCAGAATGGCAAGGGTTGGAAGGGACCTCGGGAGATCACCCAGTCCAACCCCCTGCTCAAGCAGTTTCTCCTAGAGCATGTTACACAGGACTTCATCCAGGCGGGCTTTGAAGATCTCCAGAGAAGGAGACTCCACAGCCCCCCTGGGCAGCCTGGGCCAGGGCTTGGGCACCCTCAGAGTAAAGAAGTTCTTCTTCACGTTCAACTGAAACCTCTTATGTTTCAGTTTGTGCCCATTGCCCCTTGTCCTGTCACTGGGCACCACTGCAAAGAGTCTGGCTCTGTCCTCGTGACTTCCACCCTTAAGATATTTGTAGGTGTTGATGAGGTCCCCTCTGAGTCTTCTCTTCTCCAGGCTGAACAAGCCCAGCTCCCTCAGCCTTTCCTCCTAGGGGAGATGCTCCAGTCCCTTTATCATCCTAGTTGCTCTCCTCTGGACTCTTTGTAGGAGTTCCTCATCTTTCTTTGCTCAAAGCCTTTTGTCTGCGCAGACGTGGACAGTGGTAAGACAGGAAGCGGAGCAGGTATAAAGGAGATGGGCAGCCTGTTAGGTTTGGTGTTACAAAGAGAGGGAGATAAGCCTGCCAGACCCCAAGGCCAGAGCCTTTGGGCTCTGGTTTGCCATCGGGCTGGGGAAGGTGCAGCCTGGGCTCTTCCACTGCTCTCCGTCCCTTCCCAGCCCTGCATTACAACAGCAATAGCTTCAGACAGGAGAAAAATGAGTTTCAGTCAAGAGAGGAGACTTTTGTTGTCAACGGAGTGAGTAATGTCCAGAGTCCACGGGAAGCAAGGGCCGTGGGTAGCATACAAATGCAGAAGAACAGACCTGGAGTGCCGGGAGTCCTGGGAAGGAGAGGCTGCGGCCAGGGGACTTGTCTTGAACTGGCAACTGCCTTTGCCCTCACTTCCCTGCCTGTCACCTGGAGGTAATCCTCCTTTTTGGTGGCTTGCCACCCGCCTCGTTTATTTGCAGACTCTCCGGAGTCACAGCTCCCCATGATTGGTACCTGTAACACGTTGTTGTCCTGGAGCTCTCCTGCCATCTCCAGGCTTTCCATCTGCCCTCCATTGCCCATCCTCTTCCTAGGCTGTGAATTCAAGCTAGCAACTTCCTTGGCTATTAAAATACGGTTTATTAATTTAGTTTTTTTTTTTTTAATGCAGCAGCTTTAGATGTAGAAATGATGCGAAAACCCAATTCCTCTGTGGTTCCCTGTGCTGTGCTTTCGTCTCTTGCCTAGCAGCGCTGCTGTCAAATCCTTGCTAACACTTCAGGCACTCTTTCTCCCTCTCGACACCCTAAGAAAAAGCAAGCAGCTGCCACGTCGCCCTGGGTCTGCACATCTTTTCTGTTTGAGACCGTTTAAGCGAGACATTAACACCCACACACCGTACCCTTGCCTTGCAATAACTGGGCCGTGCTGCTGGCTGGCCCCGTGAGACGCTCCGGCGCCCTCAGCTCTTCGTTTGCGCTTCGGGAGAGCATTTAAATGGCAAGCCCATGGTGCAGAGCAATAATGGCTTTTCAGCTGTGGTTTTCTAGTGTTGCCAAACTCTCCTGGGCCTCTCGGGATGCGCTGTGCCGTCGGTTGTGGCTGCCATCCTGGCGCTGAACCCAGGAAACCTGGAGCTGAAAGCTGGAGGACCTCACCAGGGCCCTGCTTAGTTCTTGCTGCACTCGATGCTCTTCAGCAGCATCACTGCAGAGGCAAAGGCACCCAAAGCTTGGTGGAGCACAAAGAGGGGGACCTCAGTTCTCAGTCTCTGTCATTCTTCACCAGAGCCACGCTTCCTGCGTTCTCACCCCATGGGACACCCCTGTTGGTCTGTAGCCTTGTCCCATCCAGCTGTGCTTTCCCTCTGTCCTTGCAGTGTCATTGGGAGGAGTAAGCAACAACACAGCTGATCACCCCTTTGGCGTAATTCATAGAATCATAGAATGTTTTGGGTTGGAAGGGACCAATAGAGGTCATCGAGTCCAACCCCCCTGCAGTCAGCAGGGACACTGCTAACTAGATCAGGCTGCTCAGAGCCCCATCCAACCTGGCCTTGAATGTTCCCAGGGATGGGGCCTCCACTACCTCTCTGGGCAACCTGTTCCAGTGTTTTACCACCCTCATTGGAAAGAATTTTTTCCTTAGATCTAGCCTAAACCTACCCTGATTTAGTTTAAAACCATTACCCCTTGTCCTGTCACAGCTGGCCCTACTAAAAAGATTTTCCCCATCCTTCCTATAGGCCCCCTTTAGGTATTGAAAGGCCGTAATCAGGTCTCCCCTCAGCCTTCTTTTCTCTAGACTGAACAAGCCCAACTCTCCCAGCCTGTCCTCATAGGAGAGGGGCTCCAGCCCTCAGATCATTTTGTAGCCCTCTTCTGGACCCGCTCCAACAGTTCCATGTCCTTCCAGTGTGGTTAATTGGCCCTTTCCCAAATACCTTGTACAGGGACCTGCCGGGCGTCACCTCTACAGAAGAGACCACGATCCCCTTATTGCTTATAGACACTGCTGGCTGCGGCCTGTTTGAGCTGGAAATGGAAGATGAACAGTCTAAGGGGAATCCAGGTACTGTCATTTGGAAACTTTTCTTGGCCAGAATTGATTGTCTCAGGTCCTCAGCCTCCCACGGGCTTGGCCGCTCCACCAGCTGAGCCACATCCCAGGGATGTCCCTAGCCAGAGCAGGTAGCAGGGGGAAGGTGGGGTCCCCAGGGAGCCTTGCTTATTTGAGGGCTCATTTCCTCTATAAATCCTCAAGCTGAAAGGACTCCGAGCCAGAACGGAGTGGCCACGGTGCCGCGATGACAGCGTGCAGCTTGTGGGTGGCCGTGCCGGCTGCCTTGTTCCCTTACAGAGACATTTCTCCGTGCTGTGGGCTAGGACAGGGTGGAGGATCCCTGCAATGGGTGCTTTACACAAGTTGGCGGAGCAAATAATATCAGGCAGAGCACAAGCTTGTTTGAGAGAGGCTGTAGACACGGCTCAGAATTGCCCCCCAGTCCTCTGCCCCTTTCCTGACATCCTGTATGGCTCTTCTCCATGAATTTTCTGAAGTCATTGAGTTGCCCGCTGGTTTCTGACTTAAAAAATAGGTTTCGTTAAGAGTGTAAAGACAGGCACCATAGCCATTCTGATAAGGTGGGAGGACTTTGAAAGTGCTGACGCTACCCCCTTCGTGTCCTCGCTTCCCTCAGCAGGGCGGGTGGTTGTGGCTGGCTGGGCACGGATGCTACTGATGCTTCTCTAAATTTAGTCTGGCATCTCCCCACTTGCTAGCTGGCCCTCAGGAGGCTCACAGAGGGCCTTTGCCAGGGTGAGTCGCATATAGACTGTCCAAAACCTGATGCTTCATCTGACAATCCACGTATCCCAACCTTGTTATGGAGATAGCGCTCCTCAAAACATTAGGGAGAGTTTTTAGCCCAGGAAGCTGTCGGCAAAAGGATGGCTGGGAGGGCACAGTGAGCCTCGGCTTTGGGGAGGGTGAGGCAGGAGGTTGTCTTCCAGGACAACGTCTTCCCCCAGATTGTAAATTCAGTGCCCAGAGTGGCTCTGTGGTGCCCAGAGGGGACCGATCTCCGTGTGCGGTGCCCGTGCCCTGCACCTTGCCCATGGCAACCCCTCCCGATCCGCTTTTCCCGACGGCAGAGCCACGGGATTTCTAGCCATTCGCTCTCACATGGCCAAAGAGCTTATTTGGCAACGTGGCTGCCTGCTTCAGGGATTCATTTGTTTTCCTCTCTGCTCACCACTGCAGACTTCATGCCAGCAACAGATTTCTGAGCCTTCAAATCCCTCCCTGGCGAGGCAGGGAAAATGGACTGTAAGGAACAGGGACAGTTTTTACCAGTTTAACTGTCTTGCCTTCTTTTGTGCATTTAAGTGCCTCTCATTTTTCCGTGCACCGGTCCCTGTGGCCCTGCTGAACCCAGAAAAGGGCCTTAGTCCCCAGGTGGAGAGCCAAAAAGACTTGTCCAAGATAAGCCAGGGATTTTGAGCAGGGGATTAAATAGACATCTCCCATAATTTGGGAGGCAGCCTTTCGGAGCAGCATGCTGCTGACTCTGGATTCTTATACCTGTGTTTTGCTGCAAAACAGAGGGTAGAGTCAGTCCAGGCAATAAACCAGGGAAACAGCTCACAGTGGGATTTAACTGGTCCCCATTAGGTCTCTCTGGACAGCCAGTTGTCTGTGGCAGGCTGCCTGCAGCCTCTGGAAGGTCTGAGCGTGAAGCTTGGTTATTTGGTTGTGGAGGTTTAGAAACACGGGCACTTGAGAAAGCAGAATAAAAGATAAAGTGGAGTTTTTTTCAGTTGCAGCACAGAGAACTGAATTTTTAGTGAGGTCTAGGGTCTCACTTCAGAGGAGGAATAATCTATTGCCTGGATTATCGTTGATCTCTTGGATGAATAAGGGAAGGCCGGAGAGAGCCAAGTGCTGTTCAGAAAGCTCTTCTTAAGCTTAAGCAAGCTGGTGGCTTGGAAGGGCGAGACGCAAGAACGGGGCTGTGTAGCACATCACCCTCCAGCCAAGCAAGGGAATCGTTGCCCCCGCACGCCGCTGGACTGCAGGCAGGACTTCCCTTAGCTTTGCCTTGCTGTTTAAGGGGAGGTGGGCACGTGTCTCCAAGGCACAGCACGTCTAAGCTGGAGGCTTCAGCCTCAGCCTGCCAGCCTGTTCCCATCACCGCCCCTTCTGCTTTCTGCCCTAGGGGAGGTGCAGCTGGCTGGTTTGCACATCCAAGCCTTGGTGGAAGCTGGTGTGAAGGCACAGGACATCGCCGTTGTAGCCCCCTACAACCTCCAGGTGAGATGACCTTCTCCTGGCATCTCCCCTCTCTTCCTGCATGCGTGCAGAGCAAACGCACGGAGGTGGACTCAATACTTGACGTCTCCAGGAGCAATACCAGAACGTCCTCGGAGAGGTAAAGGTGGAAGTCAGCAGAGCCAAACTGTATAATCAGCATTTGTGGCCAACTTTGCCACATTTAAGCAGCTTGAGGCCATGGAGGGAAGAGATGTTCCTTGGGTATTTTCCACTCCCAGCCTCAGGAGTCAGTGCTTGACCTTCGGGGGATGTGAGCGCTCATCCGTGTGGGTTTGAGAGGAAGGGACTTTACCAAAACAGTGCCACGTTTAACCCTTTCCACCTTGCACTTTTCTTTACGAGATATCTGTCACATGTTTTTCAGGTGGACATGCTAAGAGAGCACCTTTGCCACAGGTACCCAGAGCTAGAAATTAAATCAGTTGACGGTTTCCAAGGAAGAGAGAAGGAGGCGGTGATCCTGTCCTTCGTGAGATCCAACAGGAAGGGTAAGAGTTCACTGCTGGAGAGTTACTCCATGGGGAATGGGAAAGAAGTGGGAACTGTTTGCTTGCCCAAAGGTCGCTCGTCATTTTGCCAAGCGCTGTGGCTTAATTGCAGTTCTGACAGTCCTTAGCGCTTTGCTCTGAATTAATTTGCTGGCAAGAACCTCCCTTTTCAGCCTTTTTTTTTTGATGAACAAATGTATGTGCTGTCACAGTTGCAGAGGCAGCAGGTAAAAAGGAAGCCAGGACTGCTTAGTTTGAAGGTTTCCTGGGTATTGAGGCCTCAGAAATTATTTAAACCAGGTCCTAAGAATGGCACACGTCAGGTCAGCACCACATTTACTGGAGTGCTGAGCACTTCCCGCAAAGGGGGAAAATTTTGGGGGGTTCTTTCTTGGGTTTGGAGCCTACATGGGTCACTTCCCTGAAGACAGCAAGCAGGAGCCGGCATCACAAGTCATGCAGAGAAAATGCTTCTTTTGGGAGCAAAATCTAGAGCGGAAAATCGAGTTCTTTCCTATCAGCAGCTGCAGCGAAAGTTAATGGCTGGCAAAAAGCTGCTGCCATCGGCCCGTGCTGAAGGGTTTTGTGGCAGCCGGCTCGAGCGGAGGGCACGAGTGGGGCCGCTCCGTGCAGCACCCCGCTCCCACGCGCGGATCAACGCCCTTTCCAAACCTGCAGAGAGACGGATCCCTCGCTGCGCTACGTTTGCTGCTAATGCTGCCAAAGGCGAGACGCTGCGTGTGCTGGGAGTGCTGATGTCGGGAAGGAAAGGAAGGGGAGAGGACGTCTGGAAGGAAAGAGAGGGGAGAGGATGCGTGGAAGGAAAGAGAGGGGAGAGGATGCGTGGAAGGAAAGAGAGGGGAGAGGACGCGTGGAAGGAAAGAGAGGGGAGAGGATGCGTGGAAGGAAAGGAAGGGGAGAGGATGCGTGGAAGGAAGACAGGGGAGAGGATGCGTGGAAGGAAAGGAAGGGGAGAGGATGCGTGGAAGGAAAGAGAGGGGAGAGGATGCGTGGAAGGAAAGAGAGGGGAAAGGATGCGTGGAAGGAAAGAGAGGGGAAAGGATGCGTGGAAGGAAAGAGAGGGGAAACATTCAAGGCCAGGTTGGATGGGGCTCTGAGCAGCCTGATCTAGTTAGCAGTGTCCCTGCTCACTGCAGGGGGGTTGGACTCGATGACCTCTAGGGGTCCCTTCCAACCCAAAACATTCTATGATTTATGATTCTATGCGTGGAAGGAAAGGAAGGGGAGAGGATGCGTGGAAGGAAAGGAA
>JADKXX010009678.1:0-13126 GCA_017310255.1 Butorides virescens | reverse complement strand
GGCTACTAAAATGATGCGAGGGGCTACTAAAATGATGCGAGGGGCTACTAAAATGATGCGAGGGGCTACTAAAATGATGCGAGGGCTGGAGCCCCTCTGCTCTGAGGCCAGGCTGGGAGAGTTGGGGGTGTTCAGCCTGGAGAAGAGGAGGCTGCGGGCAGAGCTGAGTGCGGCCGGTCAGGGCTTCAAGGGGGCCCAGAGGAAAGGCGGGGACAAGCTTTTTAGGAGGGCCAGCTGGGACAGGACAAGGGGGGATGGCTTTAAACTGAAGCAGGGTAGGTTTAGACTGGATCTAAGGAAGAAATTCTTTCCAATGAGGGTGGTGAAACCCTGGCAGGGGTTGCCCAGAGAGGGGGTGGAGGCCCCATCCCTGGGACCATTCCAGGCCAGGTTGGATGGGGCTGTGAGCAACCTGATGTGGTTCAAGGTGTCCCTGCTCCTGCAGGGGGGTTGGGCTGGGGGACCTCTAGGGGTCCCTTCCAACCCAAAACATTCTATCATTCTATGAATCAACAAGAGCAGCCGCTGCCATCGCACAGGGCCACCTCTGTGGGTCGGCGTGATTCCGTCAGCCTCGGGCAGCTGCCTGGCGCCTGCTCGTGCAGAGCAGCACCCAAACCAAACGCCCTTGGCTTGGCTCGCTCGTCGGCGACGCTGGGGCCGCTCGGGCGCTTGCCCCTCCAGGGATGGGGACTCCACCACCTCCCTGGGCAGCCCATTCCAGAGCCTGACAGCCATTTCGGTGAAGATGTTTTTCCTAATGTCCAACCTAAACCTGCCCTGGCGCAGCTTCAAACCATTCCCCCTCGTCCCATCGCCCGTTACCAGGGAGCAGAGCCCGAACCCCCCCAGCTCCCCCCTCCTCTCAGGCAGTTGTAGGGAGCGATGAGGGCTCCCCTCAGCCTCCTCTGCTCCAGGCTGAACCCCCCCAGCTCCCCCAGCCACTCCCCAGCAGCCTGGGGCTCCAGACCCCTCCCCAGCTTTGTGGCTCTCCTCTGGACATGCTCCAGCAACCCAACGTCTTTCTTGGAGTGAGGGGCCCAAAACTGAACACAGCATTCAAGGGGCGGCCTCACCAGCACCCAGCACAGGGGCATGGTCACTGCCCTGCTCCTGCTGGCCACACCACTCCTGATACAAGCCAGGATGCCATTGGCCTTCTTGGCCACCTGGGCACACTGCTGGCTCACATTCATCCGGCTGTCAACCAGTACCCCCAGGTCTTTTTCCACCAGGCAGCTTTCCAGCCCCTCTTCCCCACGCCTGTAGCATTGCATGGGGTTGTTGTGACCAAAGCGCAGGACCCGGCCCTTGGCCTTGTTGAACCTCATACAGTTGGCCTCGGCCCATGGCTCCAGCCTGGCCAGGTCCCTCTGCAGAGCCCCCCTCAAAGACCCAGGCTAGACCCGAAGGTAGCACATCAAACACCGCTCACCGAATGAAGAAACGCCAGGCTGTCCAGGTGAGCACCAGAATAATCCCCAGGATCCAGCACTGGGTGATGTAGAAGGGAAGAGAGAGCGTGAGCGTGTAGGGATCGTACTTCACGACGATCAGGAACTCCGTGGCCGTAATCGCGGCAACCAGCCAGGCCTGCTGACCCAATTTCTTATGGAACTTCCTGCAAAATAAACGCACAGATAAAACAAAGCTATTGCTGTACAATTAAGCATTCAGAAAAATATTCATAAAAGACAGCTGGGGTCATAATTTCATTCAGCTTTGCCTAATTCTGAAAGCCTAGTTTGGATTACACACGGACTAAGCCTATGCAGGCTGACGACTTTCACATTGACTTAAGTTTTCTCTGAGAGGCTCTGGAAATATGTGAGATTAAAGTTCATCATCGCGTGACACAAGGAACTATTCCTCATTTTCGGGGTATTGGTAAATCCACATCAACCAATGACCTGACCAGCCTGAGATCAGCGGAGGTTCAGGGTGCGGTACGAGAGGAGCTCCACTCCTAGATTCCCTCTGCAAGCATCAAGTCACGTTGCCACAACCATACTGAACCCCTACATAACTGCATTCTGAAATGTACCCCCCTCCCCAAAAGGCATTCAGTGAGCTGTCACTAACCATCTCTGCACTGATTTCAAAAGAAGCTCAATGACCAACAGGCAAGATACCGGAAGACCCAAGGATGGTGTTTCACCTTCCAGGCCAACACAACCTTGGGGCAAATACACGATTAATATTTAATCCCCGGATTTGTTTTTAAGCAGCACCAGCCAAGTCAATGAGAAGCTGCGGTGCTATCTGCAAGTCTGGCGAAGGACTCATCAATCAGGAAGGCCAGACGTTAAACTGTGGTAGAATCAAGACATCTACTCAAGAGGCTCTACAAGCAGGAGGAGGGATTAGGAATATGCCATCTCGTGGGTCACCTATCCCAGCACGGGAGGGATATCAACCCGGAATACCCTCATGGGTAACAGCCTACTGCTAGAAGCCTGGCCAAGGTGCTGACCTAAACCAGCTGGATCCTCCACCTCTTAACCTTGCTGCTCATGGCGCTTCTGGACTCGACATTGTCACATCTCACTGACCTGACCGACCAGATGATTCACATGGCAGTAATCAAACGGGGCTCTGTTTGGGCAACAGAACAAGCCCTGTTTACGCCCTGGATTGCACCAAAATCCTGCCCACCGCAGCACCACTGGTGCATGCAGACGTGCCACCCAACAGCACCACTCCCCGCCTGGCAGGCTGGACTTCTGCTCTTCCACCACCCATCTTCTGCATCTAAACCGGGATTTTACTCCCACTAGAGGAAAGAACTAAGAGAAAGCTACTAAAAGTTGTATTTTTTCCCCTCTTTTTTCAAAGGCATGATTTAATTAAACGTTTACTGAAAGCCAACTGATCTGAACGAAGGAAGACTGAACTCGAGAGCAGTACCCTCAACCACCACGATCACCAACTGCTTCGCCAGCAGGGACACCCAGCTCACTTCTCATCAGCCCGTGGGTGCTCTCTTTTACTCCAACACCACACGAAGCAGCATTCTGGCGCGCTTTCCTGTTAGCCCAAGCCCCTCCACCTTCACTGATGACGAGGTCTCTGAAGATGCCCGAGACAAACCACGCGAATGGAAGCACCACCAACCAAACTCGAAGGTGGCTGTTCCGTTTGCCTTCTGTTAGCCCCATTCTGCCTTCGTTCTATACGTCTCCACTTTAATCACCGGGAGCATCTATTCTGCAGAGACCTTGCCCTCTCACTAACCACGGTGTGTTCCAGAGTACCTTTTCCTACCAGGTTCCTTCTCTCTTGTCCATCTTGCTGTGTTATTCCATTCCTAACCCAGTGTAAGACGTGAAGTGAAACACATCCTGGAAGAATTCAGAGTGAAGCGGCAGAACTACCAAGGCAGGACAGAGGAGATGGGGAGCAAAGGGACCCAACAAAGCTGGAGAGGGCTGGGCAGAGGGGGATGGATGTGCACGGTGACCTCTGCAGTACTTCTAGGGCATTGCAGCAATGGGAAATTCCAGCCTGGTCTATGACCACTGGGATGTACGGCCCCCCCCTCGGGCTGAGGCACTGACTTGGCAAATGCCCGTGATATTCAGCAGCCACGCAAGCTCTTTGGGCCATATTTTCTTGCCGGTTTTGCTATGCAGTGGATGAAAGAGAAGGCACCTTACAAATCCCTGCTTAGGACGTCCTCGGAGAGCGGCTGCTGGAATACCACCCGGCGTGCACGCACGAGAACAGGCCCCGGGCACCTCCTGATGGTGCTGGGGCAGAGGGAGCTGCAACTGCACTTTTGCTCCTGGTTCCTCGTCCCCTCTTCCCATCAGATGCACCGGTGAGAGCCTCCGTCCTTTCGCAGGCGTTCCCCTGTTGCTCAGAGACATCTGCTCCGCTGCATCCCCTTGGATCCTCAGTGTCTGGGAAGGGATCTAAGCTTGGAGAGCAAAGAGAGCTTCTCTTCCCCCTCCTGAATCCAGGGGAGTCCTCGCAAGTTGAGCACACAGAACACACAGTTTCTTAAACACAAGGCCCGAGGGTCGTGTTTTGACACCAATGCCTACGCTCGAACAGCACCAAAGCATCCAAATACACCGGAATAAAGCACAATGCAGTCAATCTAGCGTAGGTTATTGCTGATTGCAGATGGCACGACTGCATTCCGTTTTAAAAAGCATCCTGCCTAGACCAGCCTGGAGGAAAGGACTTCGGAGGCTGCTGCCGGTGGCTCGCCGACAACCGAAAGGGGCAGAACGTGCCTCGAGCTGCTCGGATGGCTCGGGAAGCCTTCTGCTTTGCTCGTCTGCCTCATGAGCCACCACTTTCTTTCACGAGCTTATGACAGCACATTGACAAAGAAAAATTAAGGGTAACCCCCCCCCAGAGGGGCTGTGCAGAACCTAAAGCTGCCAAGGAAGAGAGTTTGTTTCCTGCCTTTCTACTCATGAACGATTTTAAAGAAAAGGCTTTTTTTCATTTGATGAATGAGATTAAAATTCATGGCCCCAATGCAGACTCCTTGAAAGAGACCTGAGGACTAGAAACCAGGCAGGTCTGACAAGGTCAAATGCTACAGCCCCTTGCCTCAAGGTATTTCTGCTCTGGAACCCTTCACACAGCCTTGTCCTCAAGAACTCGGAGGCAGCACTTCGATCGCAAAAGGAACATGGCATGCAAGAGCCGCAGAACTTCTTCAAGAGCCACCCCTCTTCTTGGACTATTCCAGTTCTGGATGCTTTATTGTCACCATGCTCAGACCAAACTCCTGAAAGCAAAGCCCTAGAACTGTCTTCAGATACGAGGGATCCTGAATGAGGAAAAGAGAGTCTTCACATTTGAACTTCACTACTTTCTAGACTAACTATCGCAAGGTCAGGTGAAGAGATCTAATCAGTTTATCTCAGACAACCCTGTCGCTACCAGACCAAGCCACGAGCCACGCTTCTGACAAGGAAGGTCAATGGAATATTCCAACCTTGGTCCATGAAGAAGTTGAGCGAGTTTCCCAAAGGAAAAGGGTCAGGAAGGTTTCTCCTGTGCTGTTAGCTGGGAGCTTCTGGTGCAGCCTGCTCTTCCCCAGCAGCTTCTCCCTACAGCACAACGGGAAGAATCCAAAATGGTTCCTTGGTTCAAAATGATGTGCAAGGGAAAACACACCCAGTTAAGCTGGTAAAACAGGGGTAGGTTATCCCCGCTTGAATGACCTGAAACGCGTGAAGGAATCAAAGTCCAATCGCAAAGCCAAGCCTTTGCAGAGAAGGTATCAGGTCAGACCAGATGCCAGGTTCTGCCATTCTGCATGAAGAGCCTGACGACGTCAGCTCTGTGGTGCATCAAGCAGAGCCACGAACCTCAGCCGCGAGGGAGCGAGTCGCCTTACCCACCAAGAGAAACCCAACGGTTGTTGGTGGTGGCAATGATGAAGACATGCAGTTTGGAATGAGTCTCTGCTCGCCGGATGAACTTCTCCAGCTCACTGAAAGAATGGCAACGAACCGAAGCAGCAATGAGGCATCAGTGACTGATGATTCTCCTAAATTTCAATGTTATGCCACGTGGTTGAACAGAGGGCAAAGGAGGTCTTCCAACCCAAACACGAGGACCGGAAGATTGCGAATGGTGCTAAGGAGAGGAGCTCACCCATGAGAGGCAGAGACCTCTTCTTACCTTTGCGTTGGAGGCACGTCCCAAACCAGTAGGTCCGACACCAAAGGCAGGGGCAGCCTGCCACTGCTGAATGTCCTGAAATCCGCCTAAGCAATGGGGGTTGACCCTTCTTCCCAGTTCTAGGAGTCAAAGCCTCGCAAGGGAAACTGATCTTCACAGAATGTTGGAACCCTGAATTCTGAACACAGACACTTTTTGCGTTGGTCAGTGACAACGAAACATCCCCTTGAAGCCAGACGTTGTCTTAGACTTAAGATGTGGGCTCAGGCAATCTGTGACATTACTACTAAAACTTAAAAGAAAACATGATTTTGAGAACAAAGCTTTCTCAGGTCTTACACGGTCTGCAGAAACAAAAGCAGCAAGGACAAATATGATGCTGAAGGAGGAACAGTCTGAAAGTACATGCACGGCTGTGTATGGGTGCACTTCGCCTTCGGCACGCTTTGCTATAAAGGGTCCTCTGGTCTGCAAGAGGGTGCCACAAGAGCTCCAGGGACCAGCTGGAAGACAGCTCAAGAAAAGCAGCGCCTTTAAGAAACACGTATTATTATTTTTTTTGTCGTTAGTTTGGGCCCTGCTGTCCTTGGACGGTACATCTAAGGACCGTAGCTCCTGGCTATCCCATCTGAAAGTGGAGTGCAGCGCTCCTCTGCCCACAGGCCAGTGGTGCTCTGGCTAATTTACGTATCACATTCCCAAGAGAGTGATCATTTATTAAAAACTGAGGTTAAAACCAGTGCACACGGAATGCCCTTAGCAACAGCTGCTCTCTCACCAGACGCAGTCAGGATTTCACCTCCCAACACAAAAGAACGCAAAGCGGGTGGCTTTGGGGTTAGGTCTTTTTGTCCCCAACAAGCTGAACTACCGCCCTGGGATGGATGCCAACGAGCTGGAGCAAATTCAAAATAAAGCAAGTGAGGCTTGACAGGGTATATACACAAGAGGACTGGCTTACGGGTCGTCCATGAAGTCGTAGATCTCCCTCATAGCCACACCTCCCACATTGACAAAAAAGACAAGTCGTAACAGGACCAAGTAGTGTTCTGGTGGCATCCAGAGGACAAACTTCAAGTAAAATGTGTTCAGCTCTGCCAATAAAAACTGAGAGAAAGGACATTTTAATTACATTCAGGAGACTTCACAGAATGAAGCCTGGAATCTCCCTCTTGCCCTGTGGGACTTCCCCCCCCCACCGTTCCTCTAACCCCTACACCCAGTATCACCGAGCGCTCCGTCACCGGTACCAATAATGACCACAACCAGTGTGTGTGTGGGGTTAAACATTTTCTGTGTGTTGGAAGAGGTGCTAAAAAACCACCACAGAAACCTGGACAAGCACCGCCTCTAATTTTGAACAAGTTTATCAGGATTTGAAGCTCCTGCAGAACTACTGAGAACAAATCCTAAGAGTGACAGCTTGTCCCCTCACCATCAGTTAAAACCTGACTGCGGGAACCCCAGAATAACAAGAGGTACAAGCAGCACCTCCTGGGTTTTTCTGGTGGGTTCGTTATTTTTTTTTTTTTTTAATTTTTCTTTTTTTTTTCCACATTTTTTACAAGGTCACTGCCAAAACCAGCTCAGAACTGGTTGCACATTTACAGCGAACCAAGCGAGCTGCCGTGGCAGTGTGATTAAGCGAGCAGGGAAACACAAGTTTCCCCACTTAAAAAGAACAGATAACAAATGGCATTAAGCTTTGTTTAATCCAGAAGAGTGAGCCAATACCCAAAGCTGCCTAGAAGCTGCCAGCTGAAGCTAGGCTTTGCTAAAAAAAATATGATGATCAGTAGTATAAATCAGGGGAATCTCTCCGTTGCAAAATCTGCTCCAGCACCTAACCCCCCGATTTCTTCAGGGTGCAAAAGGTTGGGAGCACGCACGCAGCAACCCTTTGGAGAACCGTGCGTTTTAGTGACGCCGGCACCTTTACTTCTCCCATAAACTACGGGAACCTCAGCAAGTTGGTTGTGCTACGCAAGCCTGGCAAATAGTTTAGGTAGTGCCCATCAGGTGATGTGAACTTGTACGCAGCCGACTGAGCTTGGAAAGTGCCCGGCTGTCATCGGCTCCGCTCCGCGATTTGGCACCGGTGTAAAACACAACGCTGGGATGAGAGAGGTGGGGCGGCTGGCCAAGCGTCCCACTCAGCAAAGCACAGTAGGGGGCTCCACTGGACAGGCCCCAAAGGAAGCCGGGTTCAATATTCACAGAATCCCAGACTGGCAAGGGTTGGAAGGGACCTGGGGAGCTCACCCAGTCCCACCCCCCTGCTCAAGCAGGCTCTCCTAGAGCATGTTACACAGGACTGCATCCAGGTGGGGGTTGAAGATCTCCAGAGAAGGAGACTCCACAGCCCCCCTGGGCAGCCTGGGCCAGTGCTCTGTCACCCTCCAAGTCAACAAGTTCCTCCTCATATTCAACTGGAACCTCTTCTGCTTCAGTTTGTGCCCATGGCCCCTTGTCCTGTTGCTGGACACCACTGCAAAGAGTCTGGTTCCGTCCTTGTGACCCCCACCCTTAAGATATTTGTAGGTGTTGATGAGGTCCCCTCTCAGCCTTCTCTTCTCCAGGCTGAACAAGCCCAGCTCCCTCAGCCTTTCCTCCTAGGGGAGATGCTCCAGTCCCCCCATCATCCTAGTTGCTCTCCTCTGGACTCTCTCCAGGAGTTCCTCATCTTTCTTGAACTGGGGAGCCCAGAACTGGCCCCAGTGCTCCAGGTGGGGTCTCCCCAGGGCAGAGCAGAGGGGGAGGAGAACCTCCCTCGCCCTGCTGGCCACGCTCCTCTGAATGCACCCCACGTATTTCAGGATGCTCAGAGGTGTCCTGTTCCAGCAGCTGTTAAAAGCCACACAGAATTCCACCCTGTCCCACAGCACACAGAAGCTGGTTAACAGCCATTGCCTCCGGAGTCACTAGCAGTGTCACGAGGGGTTTTTTTTAGTTAAACTTCACAGTTGCTGAACTGAAAGAAGTTTGAGTCGTTCAAACCAGAGCCAACTGACCCCCCAAGGGATAGCACGAAGCCCAAAACCCCCTGGCTGGCAAGAGGCAGGGGTGGGGGTAAAGCACTTAAGCTGCCAAGTTTACCCTTCCTTTCAGTGGCGTCTGTGCAACACCTGGGGCAGCAAAGTGGAAGTTATGGATGCGGGATGATGCCTTCCCATGACACAGATCCAGCGACTCGGATGGCGAGATGGGGAGGTGACTGCTGGAGAAGCCAGCTTTCCCTGTGCCTGACTGGGGGAGCTGTTTTCCCCGAACTGGTCAAGCTGGATACGGTTAACACCATCACGTGCTACGTGTCCAGTGAAACATTAAAAAAAAAAAATCTAGGATGATTGAATTGTTTAAGTCTGCACAAAAACATTGGCTGAGGCCAAAGTGGGTGCTTCTGGGGCCAGGCTGCTCAGAGCTAACCCAGAGGAGCCCCAGGCTTTGGTCGCCCCCCTCGCCAGCCGTGACGGGACACGTATCTGCGACAGGCTGAGCAGAACAAGCTGCTTTCATCCAACGCCAAGGGCTTTGGTAGCAGCAGTTACCGGCTGAATTAGGTGCACAGAAGAGCCTATACTGCTCACATTGCCAACCAACATCGTTCAGCCAGCAAGAACAAATATTTATGCAGTGAATCTTTCTGAAAAGGCGCCTATTCTGCAGGATTCGGAAGCCATCTCTTCCAGCCCCACCTAAAGAATCCCAGAGCCGTTTGGGTTGGAGAAGCCCTTTAAGCTCCCCCAGCCCAACCGTTCCCCTACCCCTGCCATCCCACCCCCAAACCCTGGCCCTCAGCACCGCCTCTGCCTGGCTGTTAAATCCCCCCCAGGGGTGGGGACTCGACCCCTTCCCTGGGCAGCCCCTTCCAGTGCCTAAAAACATCCCCTGTCGGAGCTGCAGCCCACGTTACCGTTTGTGCAGCGGCTCGAGTGTTACGAAGCATTAAATCAAACGACAGAGAAAAGAAGAGGCAGAGGAGCTTCCTTACGACAAAGATGATGCCACAAACGGCGAGCCATCTGCGTAAGCTGGATGCTGGCTTCCACTCAAACTTGACCCAGCTGTACGGGGTGAACTGGAAGACGATTCTCTTCATTTTACCTCTGAAAAAAAAAAAAAAAAAGCAGAACGCCTTCTTGCAATTCTAAGAAACAGCACATAAGGGACATTACTAACATTTCCCTTTGAGACACCAATTCACATACACAAAATGCCTCCATTTACGCCATAAAAACTGCTAGGTAATGAGATCAGCATTTGGAGCTAGGGAAAAGCCTGCGATTGGGATGATCATGTTAAACTTTAATGTCCCACAGCCATGCAGTAAGCCGGGCCTCAGGTCTGCCCTGCTCAGCACAGAAAGGGCAGCTCATTACCGGTACAAGGGATTTATTACGTTTTAGGATTCAGTGTCCCAATTACTATGAAGTCCTGATTCCTAGGGAATGCGTTATTTGCACAAGGACCAAATAGATCCTTGCTGTGAACGGAAGAGCATGATCCTGACTTGGACTCCTGCATTTAGGCTAGACGTTAGGAAAAACTTCTTCACCGAGAGGGTTGGCAGGCTCTGGAATGGGCTGCCCAGGGAGGTGGTCAAGTCCTCATCCCTGGGGGGATTTAAAAGAAGGAGAGATGAGGTGCTGAGGAACAGGGTTTAGTGGTGGGATGGCAGGGGTAGGTTAACAGTTGGACTCGATGATCTTAAAGGGCTTTTCCAACCAAGGTGATTCTATGATCTCCTCGAACGATCTTATTAAATGAGCTCATTTCCACACGCTGCCCCCTTCCTAGGCATCAGGCAACGCTCATGACAGACAGGTTTATTTTCAACAATTTCATTCCCAAGCTAAATAAAACTCTCTCAAACAAGCTTCCACGCAGTAGCAAGCTACTAGACACTCGAGCCGTCTAAACACAGACGAACCCTTTAATTCACATTAATCCTAACAGCCCTTCGACAACCGAGATCTTTAACACCGGCCCAAAGGCTGCGCTGTGCTCCTGCCCATGGAGTTACTTTCTACACCAACTTACTTGTACGTAGGAATGTTCCAGAGTCCTTGCCATTTGTATGTTTTCAAAGAAAGCCAGGACAGAGTCTTCATCCCACAGTAGATTCCTAATCCATTACACAAGATCACATCCATTATCCACTGAAAGGAGAAGAACACAGTGACGCTGGAGAAGAAACACTAGAGCTTGTCAAAGGGAAGACAGGACAGGTAGGTAGGCAGACACCCCTCGGTCACGAGGGCTGGCCAGCCCCAGAGGAGAGGGGTGCGTGAGCGGTCCCGAGAGAGAATTTCAGCTGCCCAAGCCTACCCAAGTAAAGCAGAAGGGCTCTGCAGATGATGGCTGCAGCTTTTCCTTTGCTGTATTAATTCTGCTACAAACAGACCTCTTCCCACTTACCATTGGCTCAACTCCACTCTGAAAAGTGAGAACTTCAGAAAGACACCCCAAAAAAACTCTGAACATTGTTCCCACAGGCTGGATTTGATCGTGCCCAATAACTTGATGTGCTCTTTAAGCTTCAGGCTGCCTCCTAAAGCAATGACTTGTCTCCAGGCTCAAGATGGGCAATTAAACAAGTGCTGTCTCCCCAGGCTCTGTCTTATTGCCAAGCATCAATCCCAGAGATGGAGCTCTCGAGCTGAAGAAACACAGCTGTCCCCGCAGTAAAAGAAGCAGAGCACAGAGTGTTAAATTCCTGAGAAGTTTTTCTGAAGGCCAAAGAGCTTTTCTGGATGTCTTTATACATAATGCACTTACTTTTACAGATACAACCATGCAACAAATCATTACAAGCTTGGGAAAGAGCTTGTACTAGAAGATAAAAAACCAAGCCCAAATTCCCTAAGAACCACAGCTGTGTGCCCTGAATGTAGGTAACGGTGATCGTGCCGTTAACCAATTTACATTTCATAGGAAAATAAAAAATGGGAAGAAAAAAACCCCACGTGTCACTGAGCTACAGAGCTTGTTTTTCCCCCAGAGAAACTGGGTGACAGTAGTCCCTGTCTCGAAAAAATACACACAAGGAGTTATGCTAGGACGAGAACTGTCACGTGCAGAGACCATACAGCTTCTCAGTAAGGCCAAGCCTCTGTCTTTTAAAGCCTTTTTATAAACCACCCCGGCAATCCTGAGCACAGAAACACTGTTTTCAGCAAACCCTGAAGATAGGTTTGCACAGGAGGAGGAGCTGGACACAAACTGCGCCGAGTCTGGTTTGGGTTTATGTTACCAGGCAAGAAAAATCATGACCTGAAACTTTATACACAAACTTTTACCCTTCTCTCAGCCTCAGGTTTTACAGTTTGTACCATCACCAAATATTTGGAAACGCTCGGGTAAAGCCTTAGATTCTCCTCTGGTGGAAAACGAGCCAAAGCCAGTGTTCAACCATGTGCAGTAGCTTGAAATCCCACAACATGCACAAGCAGCGACAAAGATATTAGGAACTCAACTGGAGGAGCACGACAAAGACATCAGGAACTCAACTGGAGGAGCACAACAAAGACATCAGGAACCCAAGTGGAGGAGCACAACAAAGACATCAGGAACCCAACTGGAGGAGCACGGGTGCTCCTGAGCTGTGGCAGTCGCACGCACACCTCGGGCCATGCACATGTGGTTTAATTCGGCTCTCAGCACCTCCTACCCCCTCCCTTCAGAAGACACACTTCCATCAGATAAAGGCACCAGGGTCTGTGCAGTACGTACGTGATCCCACCAACATTCACTGAAGTTTGGGAGCTGGTGTTCCAGGCTGTATTCCAGAAACTCAAACATTACACTGATGATCATGCACATCCACCAGTCTCGAATCATCAGTGTCTATAAAAAAAGGGAGGAAAAAAAGGCTGTCAGATATCCCCAGCAGCTGCACAAGGTACCAAAATCCACTACAGAAGACTTGCAGCCCGTACTGAGCGAACCAGACACCACCTACACCAACGCCCTTTGGGGATCCAAATACAGGAGAACTCCACAAATCCTACAGAGGCACTGCTTGGATTTGCAACCGTGTATGGAAAAACTATTCTGTTTCTTTCCTAATTTCAAAGCTGATCACTTAAGGAGTACGGGATTAACCCTTCTGGACTCTGAACACAGAGGACACACACGGTGTGCTTTGTTTACCAGTTATTTCTATGGCTGAGTATCTTTGTCTCCAGTATCCAGAGAAGGAGCAGGAAACTCAGGACAATCTGATTTTTTTACCATGAGACAGTCTAGTAAAGCCAAAGACCCGCAGGCCTCTCAGCTTTCCAAGCACACAGCACAACAGACCGGACGCTGGAGAGTCCGGATGACGGCATCGATACCATTGCATGAAGGAAGAAAGGCAGGCGAGATGGGATCCAGAAGGAAGCCATCAGTTACAGAATCACACAGAATCACAGAATTGCAAGGGTTGGAAGGGACCTCGGGAGATCACCCAGTCCAACCCCCCTGCTCAAGCAGG
>JADKXX010009672.1:0-36076 GCA_017310255.1 Butorides virescens | reverse complement strand
TCTGCACACCTGGGGGCTCGGCGCTGCACACCCGGGGCTCAGTTTTGTACACCCGGTGCTCGGCGCGGCGCATCGCACCGCCGGGCCGCCAGGGGCCGCTGTCCACAGCGCAGGTCGGCCCGCGTCTCCCGGGGGTGTTTCCGGCCGGGGGCCTTTCGGCGGCGCACACGGGGCGGGGCAGGAGGGCGCTGGCGCGGCCCCGGCGGGGTTTGGGCGCTGCACCGCGGCAAGATGGCGGACAGGGAGGAGGCGCTGAGGGAGTTTGTGGCCGTGACCGGCGTCGAGGAGGAGCGAGCGCGCTTCTTCCTGGAGTCCGCCGGCTGGGACCTCCAGGTAGCCCCGCCGCCGCCCCGCTCCCCTCCGCCCTCCCCATCGCCGGCTCGGCCCGCTGAGGGGGGCTCGACGGCGGGGGCGCGGCCGAGGCCCGCGCCGGGCGGGGGCCGCGGCCCTGGAGGCCGTCGCGGTGGCGGGGAGGGGGGCGCTG
This sequence comes from Butorides virescens, assembly GCA_017310255.1. Taxonomy (NCBI): domain Eukaryota; kingdom Metazoa; phylum Chordata; class Aves; order Pelecaniformes; family Ardeidae; genus Butorides; species Butorides virescens. The sequence continues at coordinate 35,592 of JADKXX010009672.1, read as the reverse complement.
GGCCGGGAGCTCGATCTCCTGCAGGCTCAGGCCTCGCCCGGCGGCCGCTTCCGAGCCCCCGGCCCGTCGCCGGGCTGCGAGGTCGGGCTGAGCCGTGGCCGCGGGTCCGTGGCTGGTTGGGGCCGAGCCCCGTCCTGGTTCTCCCGTTCATTTGACCACAGCTCATTTCTAGCGCGGGGAGGAACCGGGAGTTCCTGGGTTTTGCTGGGTTTGCGTAGGTTTTCCTTGAGTGCTCGCGAGGTTGTTGGTGCTCTGCTGTCCACACTGTCAGCAGCAGTCCCAGCACCCCCAAATTATAAGGGGGACATCGGCCACCATTCTGACCCTCTCCCATCCCCCTCAAATCACCTGGCCGTGTTAAGCTCCCAGTCTGCCCACGGATGTCACAGAAGCAGCTGTTTCAGAACAGTAATTTTAGCATAACCCTTGTAGAAATATTGCAGAATTAGGGCCTCCAGTTGGGGAAGCAGCTCTGGCGTAGCTGTAGGTGGGGAGTGTCCTACTGTAACAAAGCCAAACGTTAGAAGTTGGCAAAGCCTCGTCTTTGCTAGGCCCTCCAAAAGGGGAAATGACGTGAAATGACCTTAGTGCTGATGTGCCTTCAGAGGTCCAACGTGACAGAGCTGCAGCGGTGTTATTTTTGTGTGGTTCTTCCATTGTTCTGGGACGTTTGCTCTCATCCTGAAATGCTCCTGCGCTGTTCCTTTCCAGATTGCGCTTGCCAGTTTCTACGAGGACGGGGGTGATGAGGACATTCTGACTCTTCCCCAGCCAACACCCAGCTCTATATCCAGAGGCACTGCAGCCAGGTGAGGAGCGAGCTTCAGCTCAGGCCGATCTGTTTATTGGCGGCTCGTTAACCTGGCAGTGAAAACTATTTGTGTAAAAACGCCAGCTCTGTCCACGGCACTGATGTATGGTAATTTTCAGGAGAAATAGCTCTGCATTTCAGTCTGTTTCACCTCGGATGGCTCTCTAGAAATTGCGAAAACGTCAGCATTTATACTTCGCAAGCGCAGATGTTATTGCACAACTTAATCCAAAGATCAGTTAGGACAATTTGCCTCATTGCTCAGGAAAAGCTTGATTTGTCTTTTGAGGTTAGAAGACAATCAGTTGGTGACACTTTCATCTGAGCAGATTGTATTTCCACAGGAAAAATATTTTCTAATTTTATGTGACGCCTGATCTGATCAAGTCAAGCATTTTACAAAAAGAAGTTAAATTGCTCCTTGCCAAATCCCTATGCAGTAGGGGAATACTATCCAGTTGTAAAGGGAAGGAGTTACTGACTATATCTCGAAGGAAAAATGCTCTCTGTTCAGGCTTTGGTGAATAAAGTCCGTATCGCAGAAGAACCCTGTTTCAGTTTGGATCACAGCTAACAGCCTCAGCAGAAACAAGAGGGGGAGGATGTGGAGGCCGGACTGTCCTGGGGCCTGGAAGAGAAACCTGTGCTTGTGCAGGTTCGGAAGGGGCGGCTCTTTGAAAGAAACTCTAGGAGCAAGGAAGGTGACTGGAGACTCACTGCTTTTGCTGTGTCTGCAGCCACCGTCTGAGCCCCCTCCGACACACCCACTCCTGTTTTCTGTTGGTGTAGTTGGCAGAGAGGTCCAGGAGCTTGGGTCACCACTCGGTTATACCAGTCCTGACCTGTCATTTCATAGAGTAATGAATCGGACCCTGAAAGCAGAACAGGGTCAGCCTAACTGCTGCCTTCAGGAGCTTTTGCTTCTGTGGTTGAAATGCATCATGACGCTGATGTGCTTCTCTGACTTTTGCAGTGACCATCGAGTAACATCGTTTAGAGACCTTGTTCATGCGCAGGAGGATGATGATGAAGAGGAGGAGGGACAGCGGTAAGTTTTCAGTTAAAGACTTAAAACCTGCATGTGTATCCCTGCCCTTTTGTGATGGCTTACCACTCGTGCATGTTTTTTTTTTAAAAAAGCAGATTTAAGTCGATATGAAATCCCTGTAGTGAAAAATCTCAGGTTTGGCGTGGAGAAGTTGGTCTGTGCAAAGTCTGTGCACGAGCATGTGCTCGGCGTTGCTGTGTAAACACCAGTTTTCATCACTGAATTGTGCTGTTGAGAGAAAGCCTGAGGTAGGATGTGGAAGCTCTCGGCTAAGGACAGAAAAAAGCCCAGATCATCATTTGTGTCCGTAGAGAGGGGCAATGTGGGAAAAATGCAGGGATTGTTTTTCTTTCTAGTTGGAGTTTTGGGGTTTGGTTTTTTTTTTTGGTTGGGGTTTTTGGTTTTAAGTGCTGCTGAAGGGTAATGTGTGGAGGTGGAAAGAAAAACATAATCCCCTTTCCAATGGGAACATGGCGTACTAGCGGGAAAGTCATCCACAATGTCAGCTGTAAGCAGTTAAATACCCTCAAGACTAACAGGCAAGGTAAACTGAATGGAATTGATGTATCTTAAGGTGGCTCAGTCGAGGTAGGCTGCCTGGTCTTCTGCAAACAGAAGTGAGCTTGCTCTGTCTGTGTTAACAAGCCAGCTGGACGCTAATAAACCCAGTCTTCCAGAACTGCTTAATTGCACTTCACTGACTGCACATTCATTGCTTCCAGTTCGGGTCCGTCCTGTGTGTGGTGATCTTTCAGTGTGGCATGAACGTGTGCCTGCCCTCAAAATACCGGTTAGGTGTCGCCCATCTTCCATCTGATGGGTCAGAGGCTTGCTGGGAGTCCTGTTGAGCTTGGTGACAGAGCTGGTGCTAGCATTTGAAACTGAGCTTTGTTAGGCTGGACTGTTTCTCTTGCTAGGTCTGAGAGAGTTATTATCCATTTGCTGCTATTGGCCAATGGATAATTTTACAGTAACTGACATAAAAAGAAAGTCTCTGTAGTACAGGAACTCATAAGTGGCTACAGTAGGAGATCCACTGGTAGTCGCCAATATTTGTGGAGCCAAGCTGTACAAAAATGAACTCAATCCTGATGTAAAACTGCTGGGTTCTGTCACATGCGTCTCCTAGAGAAGCAGCGGTCCAGTCTTACCCAGAAGCCGTGTACTTTCTGTTAGGTTCTATGCTGGTGGCTCGGAGAGAAGTGGACAGCAGATCGTTGGTCCTCCGAGGAAGAAGAGTCCCAATGAGCTGGTGGAGGATCTCTTCAAAGGAGCAAAGGAGCACGGCGCAGTGGCTGTTGATCGGTCAGCCAAGAGCGCTGGCGAGACTAGCAAGCCTAAGGTGAGGAGTGATGAGTTCTTCTTCGTTCTGTTCCCCATTTCAGTTAAGGCTCCCACCGTGACAGCTCTTTGGTACTGTGGAGTCCTGGAATTATTTTAAAAGGCAGCTAACTGGACTTCTCTCAGGGCAGCTCCAATTCGTGTGTCACAGTGGCAAGAAAAGCCGCTTTCTCATGCCATATTTATTAACTCGTTCAAGCTGGTCACTGTGCCTGCAGGGCAATAGGTGTTGCTGATGCCACAAAGCCCCCCTGTTCATCCACGACGGTGTTTGGGGAAGGGGAAGCAAGCTCTCTTGGGTTTGTGTCAATCTGTAACCTCTTTGCCCACCCCTCTCCCTTGCAGCCTTTCGCAGGGGGAGGGTATCGTCTCGGGGCTACTCCAGAGGAGGAGTCTGCTTACGTGGCAGGAGAGAGGAGACAGAACGCTGCTCAGGATGTGAGTATCTCTCTGTTCTGTTTTGTAGATGTCACCCGAGGGATTTCTCTGCTCTAGCTACCCAGCTTGCGAGCCCAGAGAGTTATAAAGCTTGATAGAAACTCAGGAGGGCAGAAGTATGGTAAATCCTGCTTTTCGTGGGATTTCTGATTAGAAAATAGTAGATGCTTGGGTCTTGGGTGAGCACTTTTCTGATGAACTTTTAATTAAGAATCTGAGCATTCCTTACAAGTGCAGCTTGTGAAGAATAGTGGGCAAAGAGCACTGGGTGATTAACTCTTATGCGTTGAAGAGATGTTGAGCTAACAGCATCAATGCAAGATTCTCTCGTGCTTGGTTTGTGAACACATACACATCTAGGCCGAGGTGGGAGCTTGTTTTAGGCTTCTTGCCTAGCACACTCTTGGCTCTTCAACGATATTTATCAAAAAGGGGTCTGTAGTGCTACCTTCTAGGAATTGATGCATGGCCATTACGTAGCCAGTGCTTTGGGTTTTTCCCTCAGCCCAGAGGAACCCGGCTGGAACATTTTCTGCACCTTGAAATTCCTCTACCAGTCAGGAACTTCTCACTTTGCGTCTGGTTATTGTTCTTACGAAGATGCTTTAGCGAGGCTGATTGTTGTCTGGGGGCTGCTGCAGGTGCATGTTGTACTGAAGCTCTGGAAGAGTGGATTCAGTCTGGACAGCGGAGAACTGAGGAGCTACCAGGATCCGTCCAATGCCCAGTTTCTTGATGATATCCGCAGAGGGTACGTAGCAAGAGGGGAGAGAATGAATGGCTGTTTGCTGAAACACAAGCGTTGGTGGAATTGGGGATGCTGAATCAATGGCATGTTTCACCTGAGAGCTGGATTCTTCATACGGAAACCATGGGAGGGCAGACTTGAACATCTACTTCAGATAAATGGGAAGTGGCCTTGGTTTGTGTGGGCCTTGAGAGTCTGAAGTGAACAAACAGACTTTTGTATTTGGGCTGAGAATTCTTGATGCATCATGTCACTCCAGGTGAGGGCCAGGGGAAAGAAACCTTTAATTTGTGTCTGTTAGTGGGGAGGTGGGGGGAGGTGCATCTGCGTTGTTAATTAAGCAAGAGCTCACTGTGATTCCTGAAATTCCAGAGGTCTGTTGTTGGCATTTTTTCTTCACGCTTCCCTGGCTTCCTTCTTCAGGCAGCTGCCTTAGGACTCTCTCTTTGCAGGGAAGTCCCGGCAGAGCTGCGCAGGTTAGCGCGGGGCGGACAAGTGAACCTGGATATGGAAGATCACCGTGACGAGGAGTATGTGAAACCTAAAAGTGTCTTCAAAGCTTTTACTGGAGAAGGACAGAAGCTGGGCAGGTGAGGAGACAGCAGCGCTGGTTTGCTGCGCGTGTGATGCGTGACAGTCACTCGAGAGTTCTGCTAGGTCGAGCCTTTTGAGTCATCTTTCTGAAGAAGCAGCACTCAGTGCCTATGGCGTGTGAGGTGTTCCTCGAAGGGAGGAAATGAGCCTTACTGGCACATACTGTGAGATGGCGCAGTCGTTCCGTGGCAGGAGGCAGATCCCTAGTTTGGAACCACCATGTTGTGTCACGGAGAAGCAGTGTTTCCAAGTTACGCTGTCCCTGTGGGGGTGTGGAGACCCGTGATGTGGTGCTACGAAGGGAGGTGGTAGAGGTGAAGTTCTAGGCAAGTGCCTGCTGCCTAGCCGACTCCTCAGTTCCCACTTCCTACTTGCATTGGTGTCTCTTGACTGGGAGCCCTGGTAGTTGGGCCCAGCAGGCAATAAGCTCACTGCCTGATTCCTGGCACCCTGCAGCTGAGTCATTTGGTTTTTAACAGCTCCCCTTGTGTCTCCCTCTTCTCAGCACTGCGCCCCAGGTGATGGGCACCAGCTCGCCAGCCCAGCAGGCAGAGAACGAAGCCAAAGCCAGTTCTGCCATCGCTATTGATGAGTCGGAGCCCATCACCAACATCCAAATCCGGCTCGCTGACGGTGGGCGACTGGTCCAGAAGTTTAACCACAATCACAGGTACAAACACAGTAGGATACGCAGGTTACTGACTGGGAAGGCCTGAATGACCCTGCAAACTGTGCACAGATGGAGCAGATGGTAAATTCCTGGCTGGCCTGCTAAAGGGAGCTCTGGGGATCCTTCTGTATAGGTGAAGAGGAATAACATTATTGTGGGGTTTTAAGGCAGTGGTTAATTGTTGGAAGGATAGGAATTGTTTTCCAAATAGTGAGGGATTATAGCCAGCGACACTGCACCTGGGGGCTTCAGTATCATCAGCAGAACTTTCCTTAATGTCACCTATAAAAAAAACCTGAATCTCTTCTAAGGGCTTTAGAAATCAGATCATTAGGAACCTGGTTCAGTCATTCTGATTCTCAGTTCTACTGGGCTGTTCCCTGGGCTGAATGGAGCACCCAGGGGCGCAGTTCAGTTCCCTTGGATGAGCAAAGCTGGCTTGTGTGCCCTGCTGCTTCATTGGACTTCTCTCCTGAAGTCCTTCTCCCCTACCCGATCTCCGAGAGCGTGGCCATTTGTTTATACTCATTCCTTCAGTTTCTGTAAGAGAATCAAGAGTGATGCAAACAGTTACAAAAACCTCCTTCTATGATCAGGTACAGGAAACAGATCCAGTGTCGCTGTTGTGGCTGCTCGTGGGAGTTGAGATCATCTAGACTATGCTGTGTGTGACGAGCTCAGTCGCTTACAGCAGCTAGTGTCAAGCAATTTGTTAACCTGTTCACCTTGAAGGGTTCAGAAGCCTTCAATTTCAAATAGCACCTGACAACGCAAGCGTTTGGTTGGGCAGTGTAAAAGAATGTTTAGCTGAAAGTCTTTAACCTGTAAAGCCGCTTGTGTTATTTCACTGAATGGGAGCCTACGGAGGTTAGATCGGAATTGTCTGGCTGCGGCCTCTGCTGTTAGCTGAAAAGCAAGTGCAGCGACCGCAGGGGTGCATGCTCTGGGAAGGGTGAATTCAGGCTGTCGCCATGCGCTGTTCAGTAACAGGATCACCTCTGTGTGTTTGATCCCTTTGGACAGGATCCGTGACATCCGGCTCTTCATAGTAGATGCTCGGCCAGCGATGGCTGCCACCAGTTTTGTCCTCATGACCACCTTCCCAAATAAAGAGCTGACTGATGAGAACCAAACCCTGAAGGAAGCCAACCTGCTCAACGCTGTCATCGTTCAGCGGTTAACATAAAGGAACCCACCCCTCGCCAGGCGCCTGCCTGCCCGCAGCGCGCGTGTGTCGTCTCGTCCTGTGCGTGCACCTGCGCCGCGCAGCACAGGCTCACATCTTCTCGTAGCTCTGGGTTCTTAGGTCTTGGTTGGACTTTTTTTCTCTTTAGTTGCGTTTGCCATGGGGTTTTTTTGGTTTTTTTTTTTTTTGTGATGATCAGTGGACTTTAAAATAAATAAACAAAACGAATCCGTTTTGAAAGGAGCTGCAGCCTATTGTGCCACAAATTCTCCCACGAGAGTTGTGTTACCTTGTGGATTGCGTTACCGCGCTCTTTAGAGGGGAGGAAGGTAAGGGGGAAGGGAGCTCCCAGGGAGCAGTTTCTGTCCACACCGATTGACTGCTTGTCGCGATCTTTCTGCTCTTCCCTCTCCTCCAGGGGCTGCTGCAAAAGCACTCCCTTTCTTTTCACATATTAAATATAAACTAGACGAGAATGGGTGATCTGCTTGTCGGGATCATGGTTACACTACTGTAAAAGCGTTGTGGGGGAAGTCTTTGGGAGACAGCTCTTGCTCAGTGTGAGGAAAACTCCGACGTGTGTGCGTGCAGGTGCAAGGTTTAACACCCTTCCTGGGCTGTTCCGGAGAGAAAGGCCTGACTTCCCTGCCCTCAGCAGAACTCCTAGGGTGTTCGTTGCAGTACCCAGCGGCTCTGCCTGCGTTTCCTCCAGCAGTCCAGACTGACTGCAGTTTTAATTTGCTGTATTGCATTTCTCTGAGAAACCCTGCTGCTGACTTCTTTCCAAGGAGGCACAAAGCTGAATCAGCTTGAAGTGACTGAAGGTAAAAGGCAAACAGAGCCTGTCTTACTGGAAAACAAGTTTTATTTTAAGAGGTGAATTATTGAGGTGATGGAAACAGCTCAGGTTGGAAAAACTCAAGGCTGTAGCACCCTTTGATTTATTTCCTCTCCTCTGCTGAGGACTAACATGGCTGAACACCTGGAATTCTCCAGCTTTGGTCTGTTCCGCTGTTTTGTGTTTTGGGCTCAGGTCTCCATATCTTTCTTTCCTTTGAACAAAATCCTGCGGGTGAATTTATTAACATGAGGGACCGGTAGTACTGGCGTAAGGTCACGAGTTGCCATCTAGTGTTGTGCCACGGCACTCTGCACCGACCCATGGCATCCTTGCCCTCCTAGCCCTGGGCTTCAGAGCAGAACTTGGAGCTGGGCTGAACCGTGGGCCTCCAGGCAGCAGCTAAGCGGGAGCTGCACCCAGCGCTGTCCCTGCAAGGGAGGCTGGATTGCTGCCGGAGAAGGGTTGGCTTAGTCACGCTGGAGCCCTGCGACCGCTGTGCTAAGTCCACCCCCCTCAGCCCTCCGAAGCTTCCAGGTCCTCACCCCGGTGCCGGCAGAGAAGGCGCTGTAGGGACCTGGGGGAGGGCCAGCAGGTTGGACGGGTTCGGCACGAGAAACTGGCTTGGCTGCCTGTATTAATACAAAACTGCGGGAGTAGAGACCAGACCTCAGCACGGGCATTTTTACAACAGTTTCTCAACTGAGAGCTGAGTTAACTTACGTTTTTCATTACTAAATGGATCTATAATGTGTGTAACAGCAAATTTGTAAATTATTGTGAAAATTACCATTAAAAGCCCGCAAAATAGGAAAACCAGCGTTTGACCCTTTCTAGTCACAGCTGCCATCTGCTCACCTGTTTTGGATGATGTGCACGCGGACGTCTCCTCGTACTGCTCTGGGTTGGGCTGCGAGCAGCCTTCCCAGTGCTGAGCTGTCTTCAGCTAAAGGAGATTCGAAGTTTCGGGGGCATTTTTAAAGAGCTTTTCTGACAGGTGAACATGGGGTTTGCCTGCCCGCATCACTTGATGTCGTACGTGATGACCACTTTGTCACCTGGGTGAGCCAGCATGGAGAGAATTCGGAAAGGGAATTTCCCTCGGAGCTAAATATAGTCACAACTGCCACGTGGGAAGTCGCTCCTTTTTAATTGTTCATCGGAGGAGTTCTTGTATCCTGATCTTCTCCACATGTGCCATTTTGGCAACCTGGGACAACATCTTCCAGAGTGCTGGCCGGGATGTGCCCCTAGACCCAGAAAGGGAGTTTATTGAACAGAGAGAGGAGAAATCATTTGTCTCCTGCTTCTGCCTTGGTTAGCCAGCGGCATCGGAGGGCCCAGGTGGTGACGAGCCGGCGTCCGCGGTCTTTGGCTGGATGAACTGGACGCATCGGTGCCCCCAAATTAAATGAGGGTTGGCAGCCCCACAGCAACTCGCCTTGCTGCTGACCTTAAGGATTTTGTCGCGCACATTCTGCTCACCGACGGGAAATTCTGCAGCCAGGTTTCCTCCCAGCTCTCTCCTTGCCAGTGGGGACAGAAAGGTGCTGAATTTGGAGGGGCTGCAGACTCGGAGATGCTTCTCTGGCAGGAAAAGCGAATTTTTCCTCTGAGCCAGAGGGTGGCGATGCTGCAGAGACACCATTCTCCGCCTCAATGGCTCCCGCAGAGAAATTCTGCCAGCTCCCAGCCTGCAGGAGCTGCCCCTTGAGCCCCTCCGGGATGCTGCTGCCCACCCCTCCTGCCTCTGATTCTTCTCTTGTTTTTTGTTTTTGTAAGTGATGAGCAGTTCTTATCTCCCGGTGAGCAGGATCGGCTCTGCCCCATCGCCAGGCTGTCCGAAGCATGCCCGAGGGGAGCACTGAAGCGGTATCAGTAACCAAGACAGGCGTACCTGCCTCCAAAGCTGGCCAGAGAGCCAGTGGAACCAACTGGAAGCAACATCCAGGCAACCTCCCGTATTAAACTGTCTCCTCCCATGAGTTGGTGCAATGTTTCACTATAAAATAAGCTATAAAGCAAAAATGACAGCCAGGCTAAGTAACGGGGAAGGGATAATAGAGCAGAACAGGAAAAAGGGGGTGTGTGCAAGAGAAACATCTGGATTTTGTAAGAAAAATCACCTTCCTGGTCACTGGTGCAGCTCTTTGACGTGCCCCTGCAGGAAGGTAAATGCTCGGTTCTGACACTCCTATAGTTTGTGATGGTTGTTAGAGAGTTTATTTGACGTTCTGTTAAAGTCTCCTTCCTCTGTCATTCCATTGCTTTGTTCTAACAGAGTCATAGGCTGAGATCGGGCTTTTCTAAAACTGACATTTATGCCTGCAAAAAAAGCATCTTTTTTTCCTTTGCCTTGAAATTTTTCCTCTTCCTCTGTCTGTCCCCTCCACAGGGGAGCCTTGCCTGTCTTCCTGGTCTTTCACACGCTGGTGCTAAGGCAGCGCTCCACGTCTCCTGTGAGAACTCGCTTCTTTCCAATCTCTGCATGATAAGATACAGCTCAGTTTTACAACTCCGCTGATGTCTTTCCCTGTATCCGAGTGTTTTTCTTTGAGTGCTGTGTTTTAACGGCTTTCCCCTTCCTCACACGGGTAACTGTAGGACTTCCTTGGATTTTTTTTCCCTTCGTACGCAGTTTGTTGTTTCCTCTTCTTCCTTTTCGCGTGTCCTTGTTGATAACATTTAGTTACTGTGCTTTCTGATAGCATTTTGCACCATTTCCTGGGAATTTTGCCTCCCCTCTAATGCTGCCTTTGCCACGGGATGGTTCCTGGTCCATGTTTCTTGCACGGTCGGTGGTCTGCCTACCTCAGGAGGTTCTGCTATCCCAGTGCCTTTGCTCAAGTAGTTTGTCAGTGATCTTGGTGTAGGAACATCCATTTCAAGGTGTAGCTGTACCTTCAGCTGCTTCTTTGGGTAAAATAACGTTAACAGCACAAAGCAGCTGGCTGGCTGGCTCGTTTTGGCCCCAAACTCAGGTAGCTCAGCTAGCAGATCGATGGAAGCAGCGACAAGCGATAGGGAGCAAGAAACCTCAGGGGGCACACGTGCAGCTAGAAGAGGAGGACTGTAAATTTTGGCCTAATTTTTTTTTTTCTTGCTGTCTTTGGTTATACTCAGTTATATTTCATTTAGTCTTTGCTCCTCGTTGCTGGAAAACACTAAATCTTTCCAGAAAGAGAAAGTGGCCATGGCTGTTTCTTGGGTGGGCCTTCAGCTCCCTGGGGTCTTTATTCAGAGGAGTGATTAAAAGGACATCGGTCTGCTCCTGCGATGTTCTTCGGAGGTGCAGTCAGGAGGGTTTTCTTTTGAAAGCAGCTGCTTTACAGATCCTTTGTTACCAAGGAAAAGGACCTAGAGTTGATGTTTACGCTGACTCTGTGGTTACAGCAGAAAACTGGCTTGGGGGATTGGTGTCACTGTCACATAAACCAAGATGCTTATGGCTTTCTTCACAGTCCCCCACCACGAGGGGAGGACCTGGGGTATCTGCATCAGATCCTCGGGCAGGAGCTGGTGCCTGTTCAGGAGTCTGCTGTTCCAGGTAAGCCTGTGTGAAGAATTGCTAGGTGTTGAAAGCGAGACAGGGCTACCCCCTTGCCGCTTCTGAGCGGTCTTGTTTCTCTTGGTGAGCCAAAATGTTTATAGATGGAGACCAGTAATTTTAAATGGCAGATTTAATTAAGCGACAAAGTTGTTTTTCTTACCAGGCTGCGGGTTTTCATTGGCACTTGTATGGTAAACACTTGGCATCCTCCAAGGAAGGGTGTCTGACAGTCACTCGAGCTGGGGAGCCGGAGCCGGCGGTTCTCAGCCGTGCCCGCTGCCCGGTGTGCTTTCCTGGCGACCCAGCCGCATCCCCGATGAAAGAAAAGCGTTTCAGCTCCTCTCACGCTTCAAGAGCCAGACCAGACTTCTCCGAGCTGCGTGCCTCTGTACCTGTCCTTCAGGCGATGGACGTAGGCATCAGCACTCTGCTTGGCACGAGGGGAATTAGCCATCGCACGCACACGTGCCTGCTGAATCGTGCAGAGCGGCGTCTCCTCACCTGCGGTCCCCGTTAACAAGGTCTGATCACCCTGCCCGCTTTCGTGGTGCGTTTTAGGCAGTTTCACTTCGCTTTAGGAAGCAGAAATGCCTGAAAGTAGCCGATGTCTGCTGAGAATTCAGCTGCGAGTCTCCTTCTTGCTCTGGTAGATAACGCACGTGCTGTGCCACGTGGCATAAACATAGACAGCGGGCACGACGGCGGCGAGTGGCTGCGGGAGCTGGCGGAGTGTGCGTCACCGCGGGCTGCTGGGGGCCTTTCACACGTCGGCTGCTGCCAAAGTGCAAACTGGGCTCCTACGGCAACACCGATGGAACAAGCAAGCAAGCGCACGCTGTCCAAACCAAGGTAGCAGCTTATTGCAGCTGCCGGCCAGGGGATCGGGCTGGCTGTCAGCAGGGATCCTGCAGAGTTCAGCAGGAACGGGAGAGAAATCCCTTCTAGTTACCTGTTAGCAGAGGTTTTTCCAAACGAGTCCCACGTCTCCCAGTTACGGCTTCTCCGGAGAGCAGTGTAACACTGAGCATGCAATGAGCCCACATCTTGGCAGTTGAACAGCTCCTGTGTCAAGCACCTCTTGATTTACTAATTTATCTTTTTCTGACTTATTTACTACATTCCTAAATGCTTATCTTATTTGCTGTTCTGTCTTGTCTGCACCGAGCCTGTCTGTCGTAGCGCTGGGAGTTCCTGAATAGTTTCCAGATGTTCTTATTTACTCAGGTACACTTCATGACTCCTCATTAAATTAACTCTTTGTTGGCTTACGAGGCCTAAGGTGGCAACAGCTCTTCTGCTCCTGTCTCGTCCATCTCGGCGGCCGTTGAAGCCGTGAGTCCTGTGCCAGCAAGAGAAGGCGGCTGTGCTAAGGGGAACAGGAGAGCCGCTGGCCGTGCTGAGAGCAGTCAAGGAGGAGTAAACCTTCGGGGGGCTGGAGAACTTGCTAGTGGAATGTATCCAAATGCTGCCACTTGCTTCTGTGCCAAAAAAAATCCCATTTGCTGGCTTTAGACTTTTTTTGGGGGAGGGGGAGGGGGCTTCCTTGCCTGAGCACCCTGTCTCTAGGTCACAGGACCCTGCGGAAAGCTGTTCTGCTAGCGTGGCTTGGGCTGGAGTGGTTTGTATCATGGGTTATGGGGCCCTGAGCTGCCTTGAGAGATAAGATCTCGTACTTCTGCGGTGGAGAAGGGGCTTCTGGGGACGGGACCTTTCCTTTGCCGTGAGTCAACTCCAACATGACCTTGTTTCCTAAACAGCAGAGCTTTGGCTGCTCTGAGCCTTTTGCTGAGTATTTATGCAGCAGCAAGATGGGTGCAGCTGCAGTGTTCCGAGTGCTTTCCCTACTCTTTCAGGGCCTATTTCTAAGCATCTGATAGCAAAAGATCAGCGTAGCGATGGAAGAGGCATCATCCCTTTGCTCCAGACCCTCGGTGTGCACAGCGTTCGGTGCGCTGGTTTGGTTAGATGTCAGGCCTCGGCACACAGCGTTATGAGAAAGCTCATTGCTTGCAGCAAGTAGCTCAGTGTCTAGCAGCAATTACCACGAGATGGGTGCTTTTCCCCCAAATCTGCCTTTCCAGCACAGAGCCGAACCCCGCTCTCGCGCAGAGGTGGGCTGAGCGCTCCCCGTGCTGCGCTAGCAATCGTGACATCCTAGACCCAGCGGGTGACGCCGTCTTCTGTAAGGCCCTGAGCAACGTGACAAAAGGCTTTGGGAGGATCTGAGCAGAGCAGAAATAAAACTTCCCTGTGCTGAAGATAATTGTGCGCTGAACTGGCCAGGGAGCGTGAGCCACACGGCTACCCTGGGAGGGGGCTTGGTCATCTGCTGCCTTTCTAGGCTGTGAGCAGAAATGCAGCCATTTGCACCCGGAGAGTAAACGAGTGCCAAAAAGCCAGAGGATTAAGTACGATTTCCAAAGGTACCTTGTGTCTCTCCAAATGTAATTGTGTGTGGTGAGTGGGTACAAAATGGCCTAGAAAAAAAACCCAAATGAGGTTTTTCTATTTCCTTTTGAGTTTCCCTTTCCCTCTTGGGTGGGGAGAGATGTTTTTTATATTTCCTTTTGAGTTTCGCTTTCCCTCTTGGGCGGGGAGAGATATATTTTCCTTTCTTATAGAGATGTATGCTTAGATACGCTGATGGGAGACAGAGATTCGGCTCCCGCTGCCCTGGCTGTAGTCTAGCATGAGTGATGTTTGTTATCTGGGATGTCAGTAAAACAGCAGTGAAGAGAGATGCTGCTGACTCATTTGTACTGTGGCTTATTAACCAAGTTCTGACTCAGCCTGCGAAATTCCGGGTTCTTTTAGATTAACCCCCACTGGACAAGGCAAGGCTCAGCTGAAGAATGCACGTTTTTCTACCAGCGTTGTGATGAACCTTGCAGAATGGGTGCTTGCATTCCCCTTGGGTATGGGGTGGTGGGACAGAGACACCAATGCGGATTTGTCATTCCTAGTGGCTCTTGATAACCTGGGAGGGGAGCAGGGAGAGGGGTTTGCCTGTGTTGTTCTGCCCCGGCTGCTGCATATGAGTTCAGTCTTGGAGGCTGGGTTTGATCTAGCTCGAGAAGCCTGTTTTTGAAGAGCTGCCTGATGAGACTCGACGTGCCAAACAGACGATTACCGGGCAGAGTGGCGGTGCGATCCCTTGCCTGCCAGCCTTTTGCTGTGTGCCTTCTGTCCCGTGAAGCCGATCTCTCCCTCTGCCTTTGCTTTGCCAAGAGCTGGTAACGGTGACTGGCTGCAGGCTGTGAGCACCGCTGCCTTGGGAACTCGGCTGCTCCCACACAGCCAGCGCTGAGTAACTGGGCTCCTACCTCTCTTAATGTAGGAGTAATTTGGGGTTTGTGATACTGAGACTGCTGGGCTCTACGGGCGATGAAGAGTCTGTGAAAGGGGACTAAGAAAAGCACGTTTCTTGTCGCCAGGCTAAAACATACAGCGTGGGGTCTGCATTGCCATGGGAGAGCTTGCGGGAACTCACAGACTGAGAGGGAGGTTGATAATTGCAGATCTCGCTTAATAGAGAAAGGAAAATGTATCCCATGCCTCCACACCCTGCACCCATCAAGGAGAGGGCAAAGCAAAGGGGCAGGGGGTTTCCACTGGCAATATAAGGAGCCAGAGCTGGGCTCCTGGTCCTCCTTGGACTGCCTTGGGAGAGAGGGGGCTTTGTCGGGGAGTGACCCAGGGGAAGAACCTGCCTGTTCCTGCTGCCCTCTCCCTGGCTGCTCCAGCCACTTTGGTTGCCCATTCTGGGTTTCACAAGCTGGTTCTTTGCAGCTGGGGATTGCTGGTGCTGAGGCGGGAGCCCTGGGGTGGCTCGAGCGCGTTCCCGCAGTGGTCTGGAGCTCAGGCAAAGGACTACTTCTCTGCAGCCCTGGAATGGGGAGGAAGTGCTGAACCCAGCTTGACCTTTGAAGAGCACCAGATTTCTCCACTTGACTGTGGAAAACCTGGCAGCTACTGCCCTGAGTATGTGATGCACTGAGCCCTGCCAGGTTTCCTGCCTCCATGGGCAGGGTCTGGCCACGCTCCTCCCTCAAGGCCAGTCATTTCCCTTCCATCAGCTCCCCTATGGGGCCCTGCAGATGTTATCTTCACTTGTCAAATCTCCATCCAGCTCTGATCTGTGCCTGTGGTGCGCTCTTTGACATAAGAGGCAACTTCTTCCTCACCCTGGGTGAAGAAACTTCTGTCTCCCCGCCACGTGCCACTGAAGGACGCGCTCGTGTCTGCAATCATGCTTCCAGGTGGTCACGAAGATGCTGACCTGCACAGGTTGACCCAAGAAGGGGCTCTCCCACAGAGCAGAGTGGAGCGCAGAGAGGTAAGATCGGTGTCCCGGGGTTCTTCTTTCTCACACGCAGAATTGCATTTTGCACGTGCATGCTAACCCTCGCGAGCGCGCACGCCCACGCAGAGCCTACCCGGATCGAACAGCCACAGGCTGTGGGGGTGTTTCGAAGTGTTTATGACTCAAGCTCGAGAACACATTGTTAAAGCAAGGCTCTGCGTTTTGTTGTTGTTGCTGACTTTCAAGTGAAATGGGCAGAGACGTGCAGAGCGCTGTCCTACCTGCTGAGAGCATAAAGGGAACAAAAGCTGCCACAAAACCCTACAGCCGAGAGAAATGCCTTTGTAATTTTAGAAACAGAACTGCTGTGGAAATGAGATGTTGTACCCTCAGCGGTGGTGCAAGCCTAATGCTTCAGCCAGCCCTGCGGGACAAGGTTGCTCTGCAATTTGAAATAGAAGGGACCTGACTCTCACTGCGTGCTGTAAAAGGCAGAAAGTAAATGGGGACCAGAAGCTGCGAGGCATGAGCAGGCTGCTGAGGTTACCTGGCACGGGGAAAGCAGGCGCTCCACTCCCCTGGGCGTGCGGGAAGAGGCTGGGCCCTCCAGCCTGGTGGGTGCAGCAGCATTATTGCTTTTTTCCATGGTGTGGGCTGTGGAGGAGTTCCTGCTAATCACTGCGGGAAGGAAACACACTCAGTGCCTTCTGGAATGCTGCTTTTTGGGATTGTGCCTGTATTTTTGGAAGCTGCTCCCTAGTCCTGTTACAAGGAATGTCCGTCATCCCTCAAGGGTGGCTGTCAACGTGACCTGCAAGCCATCTCCAGCCCAAACAGGTTGGGGAACTGGCAGGTTGCCCCCTCGCCCTACGAGAAATGAGGGCAAGTGGGAATTTGAAGTGATCCCTGACTCCATTTCCCTGTTACCCAGCCGTCAATGTGACCCTGCAGTCCTCAGCACAGCTGCCCTGTGCCAAGCGTTCATCCCTCCTCACTCTGCTCTTCTGCAGAGCTCTTGCTGGAGGAACTCACAGCCTTTTATAGTCACGTCTGGGCCAGGCCTGTCGCCTGGGATGGTCATCCGCATGAGCAGGGGAGGCTTCCACATCTTCCCAGAAAGGGCTGTGTATTTTTTGGGTGCAGGACAGTAACCTGCCTGCAGCAATCCGGTGATTGGGAAAGCCGAAACGCGGTGTAGACCAGCACCCTGAGTTGCTGATGACTCTGTTAGCCCTGAGCATCATCCCAGGCAGCCTGTGCTGAGAGGGGAGGTCAGCCCTGGTCTCCAGGCATCTGCACTGTGACCCCACCGCTGCTCGCCCTATCCCAATGGAAATGCCTTCTAGCAAAGGTCTGCTCACTGGAGAGCTGAGCTGCAGCCAAGGCCGTGCGCGGCTTCGGCCAAGTGGAAAGCTGAGCCCGAACGGGCCGTCTGCTCTCTATGTGGTCTCACCCCGTGCCCTGCAGTACGCTCCCGCTCTGGTGTGATGCAGAGATGTATCGTGCTAGACAGCAGGTTCATTTTGGGGCTGGGAGGAAGTCGGTGCTGTAGGTTGCCTCTGGGAACTTGCCAGGTACTTGAGGCTTGGTGCGGTATTTACTGAAGCTAAACACTTCCAAATAAAATAGAGGCTTTGCCATCGGCCCTTTTCCTGCACACAGAAACGTTCCTTGTGCTTTCCCTGTTGGTCCAGAGAAACCCCTGGGCTCTGGCCTTTGCAGTCTCTCTCCTCGGACTGCCACCGTTACAGTCACTTCGTTACAGTCGCTTTAAGCCTGATGCAATTTGTACTTTTTAGTACTGAGGAACTTGAACCACTGGATCGTGGCTCAGTAGAGTGGGAAAGGAGCGTGTTAGAGCAGCTCAGCAGATAGCTCTGTGTCTGGCGTTAGATGTGCATCTCATTTACGTTAGCAGCCTGTGATCTCATTCAAACGAGCCTCCGAGGAGAATCAAGGTGAGACACCAGGGATGTGCCCCTGGTGACAAGCTAAGCCCAAGACAAGCAGATGAGACAGATGCCTGCTGATCAGCTCTTGCCTTGGGGCTTTGGCTGCTCGAGGAGCGGATGTGGGCTGGAGCGAGGAGGGAGGCTGTTGCCGTGTCCAGCCCCTTGGGGCAGCGGTGCAAGAGATCCTGAAGGCTTACAAAGAATATGAAACTCTGCTGAGCAGGATCTCACGAGCCAGGCTGCTGCCCGAGGGCAGGCTGTGCGCAGGAAGCACTGTGCCCTGAGCCACCAAGGTTACCAGCAGATGGAGAAGCACCCTACAGCACCCCAACCGCCATGTCCACCTTGCTTGTGGGTATCAGGTGGAGTAATGTCTGGCCAAAGGCCAGGTATGTGTGTCGTGGGGGAGTGTGTGAGGGGTTGTGACATGCCTCGGGGTTTACATGGGCCTCGGAGAACCCAGCGGATGGGATGAGCAGAGGCTGGAGGTGAGCTGTCAGCCAGAGGTGCGTATCGTTTCTCAGGTGGGCTTGTTCCCTGGTGTCTCAGCTGCAGGAGAAGCCAGGACTGCCGCTCTGCAGAAAGGTTTGCTATGCCATTGGGGGCATTCCCTACCAGATGACGGGCAACGCCCTTGGGTTTTTCCTCCAAATCTTCCTACTGGATGTTGTGCAGGTGAGTGGCCATGTGAGATGGGGTTAGCTGCAAAGGGGCTTAGCGTAAGCTCAGCAGATTGGGGGCAAGGGTAGAGTTTGGTGGGTGGCCAAAGCCCTTGGAAATGCTCATTAGTATTAAGCATTCAAACCGGATCAAAATTGCATCATGTAAATGTTGGTGGGTGCGCGGGAGACGTTTCTGGGCCATTTCAACGCTTGGAGTGGTCTCCAGGGGGTGCAGATGAAACGCTGGCTTGAGCAAGCTGCATCGTGCTGACTGCTTGCAGCTTTTCGCCAGGACTTCTTTCACTTTCAAGCTGTGGTTTCCGTTTCCCTCTCAGCTGGAGCCTTTCCATGCCTCTTTGATAATTTTCCTTGGAAGAGCCTGGGATGCAGTTACTGACCCTGCTATTGGCTTCCTGGTCAGCAAAAGCCCAAGGAGAAAATGTGGGAAGCTGATCCCATGGTGAGTGTCTGGGCTGGAGCCTCACGAGGGTCTTTACTGGTCTCAAATTCCTTCAGCGCTAGCGCAAGGAGGTAGCTGGGACACCTCACTGGGAGTTTATGTGACTGTGGCTTACGGAGAATTACAAAACCGTAACATCAGAAGGACACTAAAAACGTAACTCGCAGTGGGGTCCCTTTGTCACCACAATGGAGGAGGAGGAGTGTACTGCAAACTTTGACGCTTGCTTTTTCCCTGGGACCTCACGCTTTCGAGGCTGTGGGGTTCGGTGCTCTGAGAGTCCGTGGGGCGGCACGTAGAGAGTTTGGTAATCAGCTGTGCCAGCAGCTCTCCACCAGGCACCAACCACGGGCAGATCTTGCACATAGAGGGTGCACTGCCTCCAGGGTTCTGCTGCAGGGCGAGGACTTGAAGTAGTTAAGCAATAGAGTAAGAAATGTTGGATGACCTAGACATTACTTTCTCTGTGTTTAGTCTCCCCCAACCTGCATTTCAGTCACAGATCTTGATCTTGCAGTAGCTGGGCTGTGGTTTGGAAGCTGGGGAAGAGGCTGTGCTGCGTAGTTCAGCTTGCACAATGAGAAATGCAAGCACCTTATCTGAGGGTCACATCTGACCAGCTCTGCTTCCTCCCCAGGATCGCATGCTCCACGCCATTCGGGGTGCTCTGCTACTGCATGATGTGGTCCACCCTCTCGGATGCCAGCCCCGCCTCCCTGAAATTCCTGTGGTACCTGTTCATGTACAGCTTCTTCCAGACTTGCATGACTGTAAGGAACATGGTGCCGCCTGGGGCTGAATGTCTTACACATCATCCTATAGCGCAGGGAACGGGGACGCGGTCAGTTGGGGAGTCCCAGCCTCTCCAGGAAGGGAACCGGAGCGGAGTCTGGGAGAGCTGTAGCCGGAGAGCAGGGAGGGATGCAGGATGTTGCAGACCATCCCTGCAGGGATGGTGAGATGGAGCGGTGCATTTTAATGCTGGGGGTTTGGCTGGGCTGCCTGTATACGGTGATGTGAACTTCTCCATCGCTGGTTTGTGGGAACAAAGCAAATCAGTGGAGAGTGAGAAGCCACCTGTGTGCAGGGGTGGCACAGAAGGCAGCGTTATCCACTGCGTAGGGACAAGGGGGGTTGTGACCAGCAAACCAGGGAAGCAGCAGCCGAAGCTGTGTTTGGACTGTGCTCTCCCTAGTGCTACCATGTGCCGTACTCTTCCCTGACAATGTTCCTGGGAGGAACCCAGAGAGACCGTGACTCAGCCACTGCCTACAGTAAGTGTCTGTGCCCCTGCAACCCCCGGCTGCCTGCCTTCTTGGGAGACCCTCCTCTGGGGAGGAGGTGAATAAATTCCTCTGGCTTTGATCAGGCTGCAGAGTGGATGGGATAAGGCAGGGATATGAAAGCAGGGATGAAACCGGTTATCTTCTGCAAAGAATTTACCTGCAGAAACGTTTCTTAGATCTGTATCATCCCTGGGGGACTTGGGACCCAGATTTATTGGTTCCAAACGTTACAGCATTTACTGCTGGAGCCAGGGAAAAAAAATCAGAGCAGGTAGAAATAGCAGGTCTCTTCTTCTGAGGCAGCTCTGGATGTTGGTGCCTCCAATTCAATTCCCAAAGCTGGTTTCTTACCCTGAGGGATGTGTCCCACCTGCAAGGGAGTGGGACTGAGGTTTCCTTCTGGTCGTCCTGGCAGGAATGGGGATGGAGGTGTTCAGCACGCTCATTGGGTCAGGAATCCAGGGGCAGATTGTGGGCAGTTACCATGCCCGCATGATGAATGGCTGTAACGTGTCAAAGGAGATGCTGCCCAACACCAGCACCTACAGCCTCACGGACTCTCTGGAGAACACGGTAAGGGCTGGCCCGTCCGCCCCCTGCTCCTCCCGTAAGCTCTGGGATGGGCACTGCTGGCCGTGCTGCCAGCTCCGTGCGTGGTACCGCATTTTCACTGCGCGCTCGCTCTTGTTTTCCAGCGTAGGGCCTATGTATCTGCGTCCCTGGTCCTGGGCTCAATATATTGCCTGTCCTGTCTGATTCTCGTCTTTGGAGTCAGGGAGCAGCCTGGTAAAGTCCATTTAGATCCAATCTGGCAGTGGATGGGGAGGACGGGGTTGGAGAGGAAGGTGTGAGGCAGAGGGAGCTGGGCTCCTGTGGGGCGTGTGGTGCTCTAGGTGGGGGGCTCAGAAACACACCAACTTGGATGCTGAGACCCTCCTTGATTTGTGCTGGCAGCATGTTGTTCCTGCAGAGGAGAGGGGAGATGCTCCGGAGGAAGGAAGGCTCAGGCTGCCTGGGAGCTCCTGCAGAGAGCCGTGGGCCTGGGGCAGGGTCTGCAGCTCACTGCTTCACACTGGGCAGGTCTCACCAACACGCGGCCTGCAGAGCTACGCAGGCCAGCCCACAGTGTAAAGTGACAAAATCCTGCCCGTAGTTGACACCACGGCTGTTGTTGCTGCACTGAGACGTCAGACTCCGATAGCTCCTCACCCAGCTGGGCCGCACTCCAGACACAGCGGTGCAATCCCCCTGTGCCTCCCACCCCATCGCGTTGGCTCTGGCAGCTCCAGTGCCAGCCCTGCTGTCTCTCCTCTCAGGGCCCCTCAGCCCCCTGGGGAAGGTTGAGCTGCCCTTTTCCAGCTGCCTGAGGAAGATCGTGGGACACAAGCCCTACATCCAGCTCCTGTGTGCCTTCCTCTTTGCATCCCTGGCCTTCCAGGTGCGCGACCTGCCGCGGCAGGAGGAGAGCTTGGGGGGTGAGATGTCCAGGCAAGTTATCCAGACAGTGAACTCCAGACCCCCAGACATGAATATATCCATGTTGCTTTCCCAGGTCACACAGGGGATTTTTGCCTTCTTCTGTACTCATGCCGCGGGGCTGGCCGGGAAGTTTCAACACTTAGTACTTATCATGCTGGTAAGTGAGCCCCAGGCTGGCCTTCCTGGTGGAGGGGTTGATCCTTGGGTCACCCCAGCCCTTGAGCATGGGCAGCTCAGCCTCATGGAGTCATGCGCTGCTGCTTCTGCCCCTCAGCAAGGCTGTCACCCAGGCAGAGACCGGCAGTCCTGGGGGACATTGCTGAGACTCCCTTTGGTTCTCTCCTCAGGGCACAGCCTCCCTCTCTATTCCCTTTTGGCAGTGGTTTTTGGGGAGATTTGGAAAGAAAACAGCAGCGTCACTGGGCCTGGCGGTGAGTTTGCCCATGGCTGTGCCTGTGGACTGAGAAGCCCCGCAAGGGGACAGCCTTGCCCCCAGCTGCTCATGGTGTCTGGGGAGAAGAGCTGGCTTGGTGGCTAAGGGTGGCCCTGAGCACAGTGTCCCCTGCGCTGCAGGTCACCAGGAGTAAGCCAGTAGCTGATGGCAGCTCTGCACTTCCTTGTGTCTGGCCACTGCCGGTATCAGTGGCCATGGCTTCGCAGAGCTCGGCA
The DNA here is from genome assembly GCA_017310255.1 of Butorides virescens. Lineage (NCBI taxonomy): Eukaryota > Metazoa > Chordata > Aves > Pelecaniformes > Ardeidae > Butorides > Butorides virescens. The sequence continues at coordinate 13,557 of JADKXX010009672.1, read as the reverse complement.
GTAAGGTGCAGGGAGACCGAGGGACCATCCCTGGGACAGTGGGGAAATGATTTTTTGCAGCATCACCCAAACATGGGCTCAGGCTCTGAGATTCTGTGGCTGGAGGTCTGGTGAGCAGCATGTGATCAGATGCTGTACCAATGCACCAGTCTCGTGTGCACACCCAGACGTCGCCCTGTGGCCTCTGTCCTGCTCCAGGATCTTGCATGCTTGGTCCAAGCGATCTGAGTTCTGCCATCCAGCTCCGTGAGAGGCACAGGGAGGGAAGGAAGGGCCGTGCACCGCACTCGCAGTGGCTGGGAAACAGCCCGCTCACCAGACATATGTCCCGGCTGCTGCCTGGCTCTGCAGGTCAGCGAGGAAATCCCATCTGGCTTTTTCTTTTTTTTCAGAATTAGGTCCTCAAATCCCATTGAGGATCTATCTCCAGATGCCTTCCTCCAGATGCCTTCCTCACAGACATTGGGTGCAGCCGTAGCAGATCCAGCTTTCCAGTTTAACCACTCGGCTCCATTGCCCTCCATACCCATCCCTTCTTTACCCATGAGGAAGGTTGTGCTGCCCATGTCAGCCTGTCCAGGGCCTCCGTGCTGCACCGCATAGGGGACAGAAGCAGCTCTGTTTATGAAATGTGTGGGGAAAGGGGGGAGCGTGGCCTTTGGTTGGGGCAGACCAGTGCAAACTGTCTGTGAGCAGCAGAAAGAGCCCACGTCCTTTTGTTTCTCCTCTTCCTCTCGCCGCTGCAGCTGATCATCCCAGCCCTGGCAGCCATCACCCAGGTGATGCACAGCTTCCTGACCTTCGTCTTCCTGGTGATCATAGCAGGCTGCAGCATGGCTGTGCTCTACCTTTTACCATGGTGAGCAGAGGCGCCTCTGAGCCACTTGTCAGGCAGAGAGGAGGGGAAGGTTCTTGGGAAAGCGCTACCTGCGATGTGCCAAGACTGCCCGTTTGCAGCTTTCGGGCTGCAGAGGGACCTGTGGAGGTGGGAGTGGGAAAGGATGTGGATGTGATCCACGGTCCCCCAGCACCATCGTTCAGTCTGCGTTCGGGTTCGGCAGCAGGACGCCGGTCGTTGTGCAAGGCGCTGCTTTTCTTCTCTTTTTCCGAAGCAGCTGCCGTGCCCACTCTGTAAGATGCTCTCTGCCCCGTTTGCCTAAGGCAGAGGACAGGCAACAAAAAGGTCTCCAGAGTGGGGTTCTACGAGGGGTTCCTGTCTCTCTCTGCTGCTTGGAGAGGGCTTGGAGGGGCTGCAGCTGCACTGGTGTGGGTGTTGCTGGCGTGGGTGTCACCGACGTGTCTCTGGGGCTGTCTGTCCCCAGGTCCATGCTGCCAGATGTGGTGGATGACTTCATGCTGAGGAACCCCAGCTGCCTCAACCTGGAGGCTCTCTTCTATTCCTTTTACGTCTTCTTCAACAAGTTTGCAGGTGGCCTTGCCGTGGGGATATCGACACTGAGTTTACAGTAAGCCCCAAACACTACCTCCCCTATTTTGTCAGCCCAGCACAGGCACCTTCTACTGCTGTTTTCTGCAGTGTCTGATAGGAGATGCTGGAATGAGTCACAGGGGTATCGAAATATCCATCAGCTAGGAGCAAGACAGGAGTGGGAATTCCCCAAAACTGGGTCTCTGATACCAGACTCTGGAGGAGAGCAATGGAGGTGCCTGCTTGCCTTTCTGCAGTGACCCGGTGGGGCTGGAGAAGGGAAAACCATTCTCCTCTTCAGTTTTGCAGGTTACCGTCCTGGAGACTGCACATACAACCCCTCTGTCATCCTCACCCTGAAGCTTCTCATGGCCCCAGTCCCAATAAGCCTGCTGCTCATTGCCATAATCATCTTCTGCCTCCATCCCATCAATGAGAAGAGGAGGAAGCAGATGAGACTGGAGATGGAGGCAATGGGGTAAATTCGAGCTCCATGAAGGAGCCGGGTCACCCTAGCATTAGTCTGGGTGTCTGCCTGGGTCCTAGCCTGACACAGAGATGTTGTGTGGGGGAGGGACCGCGTGTGTCCAGTCTGGCTCCCCATGCCTGGGCTCCGATCCTCTCTAAGGGTGCACTTCCCGAAGGGCCTTGGGGGTATTTTGGAGGCTGCTGACTTGACACCAGATTTTCATGAGTGCTCGTGTTCCTTTTAACAGGCATCAGGTACAGTGTGGCAGCCAAGAATGAACCCAGGGCCGGAGCGGGTGAGTTCATGGGGAAGGACACGGATTTGCTGTGCTGTCAGGATGTGCTGCTGTCAGGGAAAGTCGTTGCTTCCTGTTGTTTTCTGTTCCCGTATCCCAAAGGCTTGTTTTGCATCCTGACCCCCTCCTTCTCTTGGCTGGCAGGCGCAGGATGGGGAGGGGGTCCCGCTGCAGCCACCTCATCAGAGCTGCTTTCTCCAGGGCTTGGCCTCGCTGGTCTTTTGGCAGGTCCTGACAGATCTGGGCAAGGCAGATCCATGTGCTCTCCTTCTGGGAAAGAGTGCAGTGCCAGGGAGGAAGGGCCCCCGCCAGCCCCGGAGCGGTGCTCTTACACACGCTGGGGTGCGGAGGTGTCACTTAACCTTGTGGGAATGCATGCACAAAGAATGCATGGATTATTTTTGAGAGGAAACTATTTTCGACTGTTTTTTAGGAAAAATACTGCCGAGATAGTGCACGCCATTGTGCTTAGGCTGCCTTTTCACAGAGAAAGGTTTAGAATTTCTTTGAACAAGGCTGACGTTCAAGCCAGCGGTGTTTTAAAGCGTCTGCAGAAACAATAACACCTAGCAGCTGGGTGGTGGAAGCCAGCTCTGCCTGCCTGCATGACCTTTCTTAGCTGAGTCACTTCTGGGGAACTAGGAGCTTCTCAGTAAAAGATGTTGCGGGAATGGGCTGTGCTGCCCCTGGTCAAGCAGCTGGTGGGGTTTCCGGCAGCTTGTCCTGTTTTTTGCCAGGTTGGGTGGTAATGCCAAAAGTGTCAAATGAATGTCAGGAAGAGCTGAGTTGCTTTGAAATCGTAGCCCAGAGCTAGATCTCCCACAGGAGCATCTTGTGAAAGCTGCTCGGCACCCCCACATCTCTCCTGGCAACAGTGAGAGGGCAATGGGGGGTGAAGAGAGGAGAAATCGGCCGTCTCGAGGCTGGTAGCGCTGAGTAGCGTTCAGCCTTGTGCAGAGGCAGAGAGTGAGGCTGGTTATTTTTAGGGCTAGAGCTGTATCTGACCGTTGGTTGACCTTGCAGCTTTCCAGTCTGGTGCACACTGGCAGGATCTGAGCAAATTACTCCCCAGTTGTGCGCTGAATTAATTTGAAGCCTTAAGTCTTGCGGTGCAACTTTGCGATCAGTGGGGAAGACGGTGGTTTAGAGCTACGTCAGGGCACCTGCAGGATCGTCGCAGCAGCCCAGATTCGGAACAATTTCTCAGATGCACAAAGGGATGCCTCTTTTTCCGCCCCCCCTCCTTTTTTTGTTTTCTGGAGTGTGAAGGATGTTCCTTGGGATCGCCTGACTAAGCCTGGGGGCAGCTGTTGGGGTGCACTGCCCTCTGCCACTGCGTTGCTTTCAGCCTCCCTGCCTCTGGATTTACAAACAAGTAAATGCCTTCAAGCATCGAGGAAACGCTCTGATTGTTGAGAGCTTGAAGTCCTGCAGAAGGCATGAATTCTCTTCCAAGGTACATGCTCCTTGGGACAGAGGAATGGGTTTGATCTGGAGCTTCCAGCCTGCAGCACGGGCCGTGAACCGGCCATGGGCCACTGCAGAGCAGGACCTGACCCACCGCAGAGCAGGGAGCTGCTGTCGGCGCGCATGGTGCCTGCCAGCCCCGCTGCTGCCCGGGGTGGTGCTTCTGTGTATCCAATAATGTCCTATGTATTTTTTTACACTATTAAATCCAAATGGTCACGCTTCACTTTTCCCTCCTGGTATTTCTATTTTGTGAGTTCTGCCAGCAGACGATCCAGGCGGTAGGAAGTGGCTTAGGCAGATTTCACTTGTTTTCAAGTCTTTGTGCTTTCTCCAGGGTTTAGACACCAGAATCTGACCTGAACCTTTCCTGGGTCTCGATCAGACAGACCCGGAGCAGTAGAGGGGTGGTCAAACCTGGCTGAGCCCCGAGCCCCTGTCGAAGTACTGGTTGTTGCAGCGGCCTTGCTTGCTGCTAAGATGGAGCAGGTTACGCCAGGTAGTTAAAAACCAAAACACCCCACCCAAGGCGAGAGCCGTGAGGAGGTTGTAGTGCCTGATGTGCGCAAGTATGGCTGTGCCAGCATGGTGAGGGCTCTAGCATGGGCACGCATCAAGGAGTGTCTTCCCCTTTCAGCTTGCTGGCCCTCGTAGGGAGAGCAGGCCCAGCCCTTCACCGAGAGAACATTAGTCAGGAAAGCATGAGAGCCCTTCTTTCTCCCCCGTTATTTCTCACCTTGACTCTGGGCCTCACACATCTGCCCTGCTGATGGGTGTGTTCGTGGTAAGTCAGGGACCACAGGCACCAGCTGTGTGTTGCAGCTTTAACATAAAAAATAATGCTATGGCACCAAGCAAGAAAAAAAACCCCAAACCTGTGTTATTTCAGTGTTTAAAAGATGCAAGCAAGGAATAGAAGCAATTAAAACTTGCTTCGTCCCATTATCTGTTATTTTAAGAGTCTCCTCCTCTCATGTCCCATTTTAATGCACTTGCTGAGAATACTGGCTTTTTACTAGTCTCTTGGTTCTCCTTGAACTTCTCTGTTCCCTTGTGGACACTCAAGTTCATCTCCTTGAAGTAAGGAAATAGGACGCTTTGAGGCAAAAATCCTGTGCCTGGAGCGATTCTTTTTTCTTTTTTTTTTTTTTTTTGGACCAAAAAAAGAAAATAGTTGCTGTTGTTCCCAGAAGAAAGTCCTTTGAGCGTGGGATTGTTCCAACCTGCGTGGCTCCCGCTGAACCTGCCCCAGTAATGCGGGGCTGGTGCTCTGTGGGGAGCAGCGTTCATACAGATCTATAAACCAGCATCTTAATCTGCTGTCCAGCTCCCGTCATTGTGCGCGACCGACGCTCTCAGTTTAGGTACAGCCGAGTCTTGGGAACCGTGGAAATAATTAAAAGTCTTGTCTGGGGCTGGGGTGTGCGGCCGGTGTGCGCTGGCGCCTGGGGGTTCCCGGGGAGCCCCGCTTTGGCAGCCCCGGGCCTGCAGGGCGGCCTGCGCTGGGCCGCGCAACCCCGGGCTGGGGCGGGCTCGCTGCGGCCAGGCCCCGCGCTTCTTGGGGCTGTAAACGGCGCAGAAAGGGGCAAAGGCTGCGAGGAACCGCGGCCGGGGGGGGTTGCCCGGGCGATACCGCGGGATCCGGCTGCGGCGGCCGGGGGCGGCTCCCCCCCGGGCCCGCCGCTCCCTCAGCGCGGGCCCCTGCGTTTCCCCGGCAACCGCGCGGTGCCAAGATGGCGGCCGGGGCCGGGCAGGAAGGAGGCTGGGGGGGAGGGAGGGGAGAGCGCGGAAGATGGCGGCGGCCGGGGCCGGGGGCGGGGCCGCTCTAGGCGGCGGGCGGGCGGGCTCTATGGCGGCGCGGCGGCCGAGGCTGCGCACACGTGGCCCCTCCTCCCTCGGGCTGCGGGCGCTGCGGGTGCGCGAGCGGCACCGGCACCGGCACCGGCATGGGCGTGCATGTGGAGACCATCGCCCCCGGCGACGGTGAGCCGCGGCGTGCCCCCCCCCCCCCCCCCCCCCCCCTCCTCTCCCCGCCGGAGCGGTCCGGCCCGCCCCGGTCCCGGTTCCGGTGCGGGTCCCGGTGCCGCTGGGCTGACGGTGCGTGTCTCCCCACAGGGCGGACGTTCCCCAAGCGCGGCCAGACCTGCGTGGTGCACTACACGGGTGAGTGCCGCCCGCCGCGGGGCCTGCAGGGCGGGGCTGCCCCGCCGCCACCGGGGGAGGGTCGGCCCGGCCCGGCCCGGCGGCCGAGGGGCGCAGGGGGGGGGGGGGGGGGCTGGGTGTCCGCGGGGGGGGCCCCGGGCACCGGGGGAGGGGTCTGGGGGTGCCCGGGCGGGGAAGGGGGTCCTGGCTGTGCTGCGTGGCCGTAGGGAGGCCTCGGTGGTCCCCGTCTCCCCCGCTGCCCCATCTGGGGGGGGTGTGTGTTTCCCACCCGCGCCCAGCCCTCTTTTTGGGGGTGCACCGGGAAACGGCCCGGGGGGTGCTCAGGGGGAGCTGGGGGTGCAGGCAGAGCCCCCCCCCGACCAGCGCCCAGCGGGTCCCTGGGGCAGCAAGGGCCTGCGGGTGCTCCCACGGGACCCCGGGGTCCCCCCGGCTGGCAGGGAGTCAGCCCCCCGGGGGCTTTGGGGTTCGCTGTGTCGGAGCAGGGTCCCTGCGCCCCCGATGCCGTCCCTGCTCCCCCAGCCCCTTCTCCCTGCTGGGGGTGACGCCAGGGGTGTCCGTGGGGCAGGCCCAGGCCCGCAGCCCACCCTGGGACATTTTTAGGGCTGGGCAGTGTGGGGCACCGGTCCCACGGGGGGGACCCCCGGTGTGGGTAACGCAGGGTCCTGTTCAGGGTTCGGGTGTAGTATTTTGGTGAGGGGCTGCCCCGACAGCCAGGGAGGGCCACGCTCTGCACGCTGTCCTCCAGCAGCCTTCTGCGAGCTCGGGGGGGGGTAAGAAACCAACCCTGGCACCCCTAAAACCACTCTGGGGGTCTCCTGGGGGGGGTCTCCTCTTCCCCCTCAGCCACCCTTTGAACAGCTCCCGCTCATCGGTGTGGCAGCCGTGCTCCAGGGTAAAAACGAGTCGACCCGTTTGTGGTTATGTCTGCTAATAACCAATTCCCATCCTGCCCCGGCGCTTTCCGCCCTCCCCTCACCCACGGTGGGGGGGGGGGCGAGGGTGCCCCTCTCCACGGAGCAGGGCCTGGGCAGCCCTGGCTGCTGGGAGAGCTCGGCGGGCACCCAGCCCATCTGCTGCTCCTCCGTCTCCCCCCGTCCTTCCCGTTCCCTCGTCAGGAGGGAGAGGAAGCCGCTTGGTCTCCCCCGGCCGCCCCGTTTCCTCCAACCGGTGGAAGAACAAAGGGAGGCTGGCAGGCAGTCAAGTGGCTCCCGGTGGGCCAGCCCTGCCGCCTGCCAGCCCTCCCGGCTCTGTCTCTTCCCCTCCCGCGGCGCTGCCGGAGCTCTGCCGCTCTTCCCGGCTCTGGCCCCCGCCCCGGCAGAGCTGCTCGTGGTTCCCGTCCCCACGTCCCCGGTGCTTCGGGCAAAGTGCTGCGTGGTGCCTTGCTCCTGACGGACCCTCCCCAGCGGCGATCCGCTGCGCGTGGGAGCGGTTCTCTCTAATTTCCTTTTTTTTTTTTTTTTTTTTTTGTTTGTTTGCTTGTTATTATCGTCTCCTTTTGTCCTTTATTCCCCCAGTTCCCTCTGCAGGCAGCTTCTGCCCCCGCCGCCTCAGCAGGCAGCAAGAAATCAAACACCTTCAGGCCCTGACGCCGTTTTCCTTACTGAACGCCGCCTGCGTCGGCAGCGCAGCTCCCCACAGCCTGCCCTGCGAGAGGCCAGCGCGGGGCTCGGCTCTGGGGAGACGTTAGAAACGTTAGAAACGTTAGAAACCTTTGATTCCCCGCAGCAGCATCAGGGACGGCGGTGCGGGAGGTGCCGTGCTCCGAGGCTGCTTCCAGAGCCCTGCATCAGCTCCATCCCGCCTGCCCTTTGCTCCCGCGCGGAAGCCTGCCGGCACGGGGGAGCTCCAGCCCGTGGCGTGCGGCGAGTCAGCTCTCCCCGCGCTGGGTCACGGATGCGCAGTGATTCGCTTAAAAAACATTTTGGGGAAAAAAAAGCTAGGGACCCAAGGGTGAGGGAGCACTGGGGGGCTGGCTTGGTCGACCGTTTGGCGGCTGCCGCAGCTTCTGCCTGTGCCCAAGCCCCTGCTCCGTGGGGCCTGTCCCCACCCAGAGCAGCCATTTCATCCCGGGGGCGAGGGATGGACAGACAGACAGACAGCCCTGGTGCAGGAGGGCAGTGCTGGGAAAGGAGGTGGGGAGTGCCTGCTCGTGCTGGGATTGTGGAGGTGGAGGCGCGTGGGGCGAGCTGGGGGAATTGGATCCTTTCCCCCTCCTTCGGTCCCGGGTCCCCGCTCCTGGTGGGCGGTGGTGCCTGCAGCCCGCGGGGAGCAGGGGGAGCGCTGCCGGAGAGCTGGCACGGCGGGGCGTCCGAAACAGCCTTTGATGCGAAATCTGCTTCAAAGGGCTCTTAAAGAAACTAAACCGAGGATAAAGTTCCCCGGTGTGTTCGGGACTGCTCGCGGCAACTGGCGTGGGGTGGGAGGGCTGCGGAGGAGCAAGCTGATGGGGAGGGGGGTGCAGTGTGGGGGCCCACAGACCCGAGCCCCCCCCCCCCGGGTCTGGCTGCTGGGGTGGGAGCCAGGGCAGAGTGGGATGCCGTGCTGGGGCGGCTGGGGCTCCCGCAGTGCCTCAGAGCGCCGCCGGGGCTGGGCATCGTGCTCCCCAGGAGTGGGCTGGGGGGGTGAAGGAGCTGGTGTGAGGGGGAGTTGCTGTCTGAGCACACAGGGGGGGCTGCGGAGAGTGTGGGGAGACCGTGGCCACCCCACCCTGCTTCTGGAGGGGCAGTGGGAGCCCGTGCTCCTGCTGGGGAGCACTGGGACGGGAGCGAGTCTGGCTCGGCTTCACCAAACGGCTTTGCCCAAGTGGCAAAGCGCACCCAGCTCGTCGTGTCTCGGAGGGAGGTGGGCTTGGAGCAGGGGGTGGAAAAACCGGGAGGGATGCTGGAGACAACGGGCCTTCTCCGGCCAGATAGCGTGGAGGGGACCGCCGTCCTTCCCAGGGGCGCAGCCGCGGCTGCCGGCTCTTGCTGTCGTCTGCACGGCGCCTGGCACGGTGCTGTGCTGGGTGCTGAGCGGCAGCAAACGCTCTGCCGCTTGCGAGACGTTGCCTAGCGGGGTGTGCGACTGCCATTCGGTGGGTTGGGGGAGCACCCCTTCCCTGCCTGCGCTGGGGGTCCTCATCCTGCCAGGCCTCAGCAGAGCCCCCTCCCGCATCCAGTTGCGGGTGGCGATGGGTGGGCTGGGTGATGGGAAGCACTGGTGCGGGTGGCTCAGGCTCCGGGATCCAGAGCGTCTGGCAGAGGTTGCTGGTGGAGGCAGGATTTAACCTTGGCTGGGCAGCCCTGTGCTGGCGCAGGGGTTTGGAGCACGCCGGGTATCCCAGGGCTTCCCAAACTGTCCCTTCCTCTGGCTGGAGCAGAGGAGCCTGCCCCACTGCTCCGGTCTCTCCCTGCCTCTCCTCGGGAAGCTGGCTCTGTGCAGGAGCCCCTGGGCAATGGCCGTGCCCACGGTTGGCACCCCAGGCCGGAGGGGATGGAAGGGGCGTGGGTAGGGCTCTGCATCCCCTGGCAAAACCTGAACCTCCAGGTTTATCTCGGGGGCTGCCTCTGCCTGCTCCAGCGCCGCTCTCCGCCGCCTCTGCCCGCCCAGGGGGGAGACGGGAGCCAAGTCGCGCGTTGCAGCCGGCGTCTCCCGGCTGCTGCCTGCCAAGTGTGGCAGAGACCTGGCAGGGCTGCGCTGCCTGCCCGTCCGGAGCTGGGGCTGCTCTCCGGAGCCCCCCGCTCCATCCTGCAACCCTGGCTGCAGGGCTCCGTGCTCTTCCTCGCTGTGGTTCCCCTGAGCCCCCCCCCAACAGTGTCCGTATAGCCCAGCTGAGATCTCCGGGGGGGGCTCAAATCTTTCAGGGTGGGAGCTGGGGCTCTGTAACCCACCTCCGTGCGACTGGCGGTGGGGAGCAAGGAGCCTGCCGGGGGCTGGGGTGGGCTGGGATGTGCCGGGGGGCTGGCTGCTGCTCCTGGGGCTCTGGTGGGGCAGCTGCTTTTGCCAGAGGATGCTTTGCCTCGTAATAGCTTTTAGATCTTGTTATCTCCTTGCTCGGGGATGGCAGGGATGAGGAAATGGTTGCTCATACTTGTCCAGGGCTGGAGAAATCTCCCGGGAGCCTCGTGGGCAGAGGAAGTGCCTGAGATGAGGATGCTGCCTCCGAAGCATCGGAGCCTCTTTGTTTTCCCTGCTGGCGTGGTGGATGGGAGCGCGGCGGCCCCGTGCTGGGGAGCAGGGATGAGCTCCCGTGTGTGACCTGCAGCTTCCCGGGCTGGGGACAGCCCGAGCGGTCGATCCCCCTGGGCTGCTGCAACCAGCTTAGTCCGTTAATCCCTCTCTCCTGCAGCCAGGGTGCTCCGAAACGCTTCCCAAGGCTGGATTTGGGAGAGGTGAGCTCGGGGGGGGGGGGGGCAGGCAGTGCTGTCTGCTCCCACGCAAGGTCTGCGGTGTCTCCTGCACTGCTGGCGGTGCCTTTACGTTCCCCTGGCCGGGGCATTCAACGAGATGCCCCACTGCCAGCAGCGGGTGCCCTGCAAGCATCCTGCAGGTCCCCGTTTGCCGTGACAAGCAGGGGGGTTGTGCTGCGTGGCCCCTGGGGTTTTTCCTCTGCAGGTGGCTGGGGAGAAGGGCATCGGGCACGAGCTGTCCCCTCCATCCTTCTGCAGCCACCCCAGCCCGTTGTGATGCCCAAGGGCTCAGAGCTGAGCTCAGGGTCAGCTCGTGTCACGGCCAAGCGGCGCTGCCTGTGCCAGCCGGCATGGCCTGCTCCGTGTCCCTGCTGCCAGCGTCCCCGCCGGGCCGGAGGAAGGCCAGGGGACAGGAGCGGTGCCAGACAGGGCTTGGAAGCAGGTTCGGCGACAAGAGGTTTATCCTGGAAGGAGGAAACGAGAAAACTCCAGATTTACTATTCCAAAGTCCAGGGCTGCGGTCTGACCGGCTGAGCTGGATGCTGATGCTCAGAGCCGTGGAATTTTCCCTTCTGTGAAATGAAATGCTTAATTCCACTCCCTGACCGAAACGTGGGGGTCTTGGCCCCCACCCCCTGCATCTTCCCACAGCCCAGAGGTTTTGGTAGTTGCCACCCATGCAAAGATGATGTATTTTTTTCCCCCCATTCCCTTCTTTCTGTTCAGTCCCTCCCATCACCGCGACTGTTAATGTGGAGCTGGAGCTGCCTTATAGGAGCAGCAACTCCGCCGGCCGGCGGAGTTGCTGCTCCTATAAGGCAGCTCCAGCTCCGAGATTCCCCAAGAAGGTCAGGCAGGGAGCAAGGGAGGGGAGGGAATTCTTCCTTTGCTCATGTTGGGGAGTTATATTTAGCCCTGGGAATATCGACCTCGCCACGCAGCATATGCCGGAGGAACGAGGGCTGCCCTTGGGCATGTGTGTGTCCAGGGCTTGGCGCTGCCTCTTCCCATCATCGTTCCTGGGTGACAGGAGGGATTTGGCTGGAGACCAGCGTCGTGTAGCTGGGCACGGGGAGGGCTGGTGGTAGCCGAGATGGGGCACCAGAGCCCTGACTCTGTTTTGGGTGCCCAAGGATGGAAGCCTGCCCGTGGCGAGGAGCGGGAAGGCTGGTGGTAGCCGAAATGGGGCACCAGAGCCCTGACTCTGTTTTGGGTGCCCAAGGATGGAAGCCTGCCCGTGGCGAGGAGCGGGAGGGCTGGTGGTGGGATGGGAAGCGCCGTGCCTGATCCTGCTGCCTGCAAAATGGCTGGGAGTGGTGCTGCGAGGTGGGGGAGGCTTCCCACCACCACCACCTACACCTCCTCCATCTGCTCCCCTCCTTGGTGCTGCTCTCTGGGTCACAGAATCATAGAATAGCTTTGGTTGGAAAAGCCCTTTAAGATCATCGAGTCCAACCTTTAACCTAACCCTGCCATCCCACCCCCAAACCCTGTCCCTAAGCACCTCATCCATCCTTCTTTTAAATCCCTCCAGGGATGGGGACTCGACCACCTCCCTGGGCAGCCCATTCCAGAGCCTGACAACCTGGGTCGAAGCAGCCGGGAGCAGGAGCAATCCTGCCAGGCTGGATGATGCCCTGGGGGGGGGTGCTGGTGGGGGTTTCCCCCTCCAGGCTGCCCCACGCAGGTGTTTCCCCAGGGGAGAGGAGGCTTTGACTCAGGGCCACGTGAGCTCTCCCAGGGGTGACCGTCACCCGCTCGGGGCTGCCAGGTCACAGCCTGTTGCACGCAGGCGTGCGTGGCTCTGTCCCTGTCTCACCATTGTCTCCGTTCCTCTCTCCCCAGGGATGCTGGAGGATGGGAAGAAGTTTGATTCCTCCCGCGACAGGAACAAGCCGTTCAAGTTCGTGATGGGCAAGCAGGAGGTGATCCGTGGCTGGGAGGAAGGAGTCGCCCAGGTGCCCGGTGCTTCTCTGCCTCGCGGTCCCCCCTTGCCGGGCTGTGCGGAGCCGTGCGCCTGGGGAGCTGCAGCGTGGGCAGGAATCACTCTGTGCAGCTCGTTCTCTATTTTATTTAATTTCTTTTTTTTTTTTTTTTTTTTTTTTTTTTTTTACTTTATTCCCCTGTGTTTTCCACCCCTCCACCCCCTCAGCGCTGGGAGGTGTGGGTGTGAATATCACCTTCTGCATTGCCACCTGCCAGATGGCAGGAATGGAGCAGGGCCGGGCCCCAGGAACACCTACGGCACGTCGGTGACTCAGCGGTGACATTTCCCTACTGAGTCAGCTCGGAACGAAACCGGCGGGGAGCGCTCGGGCCTCCCGCTCCGAGCCGAGCCGGCTCCCGGGCTGCGGAGCCCACGCCGAGGGAGGGCGGGTGGGCACACGGCGCGGCTCCAGCTCCGGCGTGCGTGACTGCGGCCGGCTCCGTGTGCCGCTGGGGACGCAGCACGAGGGTGCCGGTGGCTGTCGGGAATGGCCTGGCGCTCCCTGCCTCCGAAGGACATCTCAAACCCTGCTCCTCTGAAGCACATCTCAAACCCTGCTCCTTTTCCAGCCCGGGCTGCCTGCCTTTCCCTTCCCATGTTCTTCCCGTTCCTCTTCTGTCCCCTCCAGTTTGTCCAGCGTGCGTCCTTGCTCTCGCTCAGTGTAGGGAAAGAAATGGGGACAGGTCTGTGTCCCTCTTGCTGTCGCTCCCCTGGTTGTTGTGCCCATCTCCTGACACCCCCGTCTCTCTTTCCCTGCCCCCAGATGAGCGTTGGTCAGCGGGCCAAGATGACCATCTCCCCAGATTACGCCTACGGCTCTACTGGCCACCCAGGGATCATCCCACCAAACGCCACTCTAATTTTTGACGTGGAGCTCATGAAATTGGAATGACCTACCCCAGCACCCTCTCCTCGGGTAAGGAGGGGCGGCTGCCGGCGGGGAGCGTTGTGGCTTGGGGGTGACTCGAGGCCCCCACCTTTTGTCTCAGGCTAATGTGATGGAGGTGATGGCAGCGGGGGTATGAGGAGGAGGGGACAGGTTTCTGGCTGTGGGTAGAAGTTGCTCTCGCGGCTGCTGAGCTGGGCATCAGCACGGTGGTACGAGCAAAGTTCCCAGCTTGGCAGAGCAGGATTTGTGCTGGGGGGGGGGCTGCAGGGCCGGCTGACCGTGCCTTGGGTTCCTGGCATTGGGTTGCTGCACCACGGGGCTCGGCTGCCCGCTCCCCCTCCTGCCTCCCTTGCTGCTGGTGCCTGGGTCCTGCAGTGCGGGCAGGATGAGGCCACGGTCTGGGGTCTGTGGGTCCTGCAGTGTGGGCAGGATGGGGCCATGGTCTGGGGTCTGTGGATCCTGCGGTGCGG
>JADKXX010009669.1:0-20411 GCA_017310255.1 Butorides virescens | reverse complement strand
CCGGGCTCACAGGGTGCTGTGCCAGGCTCAGGGGGTGCTGTGGGTGCCATGCTGGGCTCAGGGGGTGCTGTGCTGGGCTCCCAGGGTGCTGTGGCAGCAGGAAGGGCCGGCCTCTGGCTGTGCTGGCTTGCTTTGGGGTGAGACTCGGGTGCTTGGCCCTGGGGGGAGCCCAGGGGGACGCCTGGGGCTCACTGGGCTCTGTGGGAAGGTGCTGGTGGCCTGGAATTTGCATAATTAATTGCCTTACCATAACCTGGTAAGCGTTGCCCTCACAGCCTCTCGCTGTGGTGGCTGCGACAGCCTGGACTGGGAGCACGATGGCGGGGGGGCGCGTGCCCCCCGGCTCCCCCCGGCTCGGGAGGAGCCCAGCAGGATCGCGGGATCGCTCCGCGTGTTTCTTTGGGTGCCCTTTGGAGGCCAGGCCACCGTGGACCCCAAAAAGCCTCTTGGGGTTTGTTTTTTCGGTGCCTTTCCTAGCGCTCCCCCCCACCCCCACCCCCCAGCACCGGGTCGGTGGGGCTCCCCCAGCCCCCCCCCCCCCCCCGCTTCTGCTCTCTGCTCCCGCAGCTTTGGGCGTTCGCCGCCGCCGGTGATCGTTGCGTGGTTCGCGGCGCGGGCGCTGCCTGGGCTCCGCAAACGGCCTTTGCTCCGGGCGCCGCCATCGATAGCGCGGCCGCGATCGATAACGCGGCGAGGCCCGGCTCCCGAGCAAAGTTTTGCATTTACTGGGGGGGGGGGACGGGACACTGGGGAAGGCGCTGGAGGGAACAGCAGCCGTGGGGCTCCGGGGGCTGGGCCCCCCAGCACCCCATTTGGGAACACCCATGTTTGCACAGGGCCGTGCGGGATTGGGGCCACGCTGTGCAGGTACCAGCGCTGCCCTAAATTGCTCCTTAATTTAGCAGGGGCGGGGGGGTTGGCACCGGCACCGTGCTCTGCCCTTTGCTGCGACCACTTCTAGGTGGAAACGCCAGGCGCGCTCGGCTTTCTCTCCCCGCAATTTTTGCTTTAATTATTAACCAGTCCCTGGCGGGAGGCTGGAAAGCAGGGGGGGGGGAGCCTGGTGGCCTCGGGGCCAGTGCCTGCCCCCCTGCCCCGGGCACACAGCCCCCCCCGCTGCGGCTCCCGCAGCACCCACAGAGGGTGCAGCTCCTTCCAGCTCCGGTTCGTTGGGGATGAGGGTTTTGGGGTGGGCACAGACCCTCTGGGAACCGTCCCTCCCTGGCTGCGTGGGGCATCTCCCTGCCCCTGCTGCCGGCCGGGTTTGTCACCGGCCGAGCCGCTCTCGTCCCGGGCTGGCTGCGGCAGCCGGGCACCGTCGGGCTAAAAATAACACCGGTAAATAAAACGCTTCCTCCTGGCCTGGCATCCAGGGGCGGAGGCGCAGGGAGCGGGGACGTGCCCGGCTGCTGCTCCGTGGCAGGGCTGGCCCCGTGCTGGCCAAGCCCTGGGCTGGTGCCGCCGGCTCTGGGGCCGGCTGGGTGCCCGCAGGACCCCGCTGCCAGGCTCCTGGGGACACGGTGGCCCACGGCATCCCTGGCGCCGGCAGGGGGACGTGGCAGGCGGGTGCTGGAAGGCTGGATCCCAGGGGGACACGGCGATGTCCCATGGCAGCGGGATGCCCGGGGCTGCCCCGTGCCCTGACTCAGGTTTTCCACCCGTGGCGTGGGACTCCCACGGGGCCGTCACGCCTTGGCGCGTGCCCTGGGGCCACCGGGGATGGCTGGAAGGGTGCGGGACACGGCGACCCGGTCACGGCTGCGTCAGCCCCACGTGCCCAGGCAGCAGGGTGTCAGCGGGAGCCAGCCGCCCCCGCGGGGCTGCTCACGGCCGGGCACCCCGGCAGCGCCCTCGCGCCCTGACCTGGGGCACCGAGCCACGGTGGCCCGGGCTGCGGCGTAAGGGCTGTGGTGAGGCTGAGCTGTGAGCCGGTGCCAGCACCCAGGGGTGGCGATGCAGTGGGAGGGGGGGTCACCGTGGTGGCCGGGGGGGGAGCACAGCCCCATCCCTGCTCCCCCAGGGTGCCCAAACCTACAGAAATCCATCCCAATCCCAATCCCTGTCCCAATCCCAATCCCAATCCCAATCCCTGTCCCTGTCCCCATCCCCATCCCTGCAGTGCCAGGGTCCTGTGTAGTTTTGGCTTCACCTTCCTCTTCCTCTTCCTCTTCCTCACCTGTGCCCTACCTGGCGGGGGTGGCAGTCAGCTGAGGCTGCCTGGCCCCTCCCTGGGCTGGGCACCCCGATAAAAGCCAGGGGCCGGGCAGAGGGTGGCACGCAGGAGCCGGGAGCTGTTGGCAGGTGAGGCTGGGGGAGCTGGGGCTGGGGTCCAGGGGAGCTGGGGTCCGGGGGAGCTGGGGTCCAGGGGAGCTGGGGCTGGGCGAGCTGGGGTCCAGGGGAGCTGGGGTCCAGAGGAGCTGGGGTCCGGAGGAGCTGGGGTCCGGGGGAGCTGGGGCTGGGCTCTGGGGGTCTCACTCAGCCCGGGATGCTGCTCCCAGGCGGGGGGATGCTGTGGTCCCCAGGCTGCATGCGGGATCCTGCCTGGTTCCCACAGAGCTCAGAGCTGGGTCTGGATTTGGCCCCTACGCCCTGAGGTCTGGGCAATGCGGTTTTGGGGCACAGGGTGCTGCGGGGCAGGGCAGGGCGGCACGGCTTTGCCATGGGTGCAATGTGGGGTGCGTTGGGCGACGGAGGGGACCGATGGGGGGTTTAAAGGCAGCGAGGAGCAGCTGGAGGGGCTGTTCCCACGGGACATCCCGCTCCGGTGTCCGGGCAATGTTGGAATGGCCCCACTGGGCAGGCGGGCACGGGCAGTGGGGACCTGCCACCAGCCAAGCGGTGCCCGGGGTGCCCGTGTCCCAGCTGCCGGGAAGTGGCGGAGGCGGCGGCTCCGGTGACACGGCCCTGAGTCACCCTGGAGGCCCTGGGTGACAGCCCGATCGCCAGCACAGGGAGGGATGCTCAGGGAGAGGCGTCCCATCCCCAAACCCCCCTGTCCCCGTCCCCAGGCACAGCCGCGGCGGCAGCAGCGATGGCAACGCTCTACCCCTCCCTGGAGGACATGAAGGGCCACCAGCTCTTGCAGGTCAGTGTCAGCAGCGTTGGGGGGGGGGTGAGCAGACCCCAACGGGTCCCTGTGGGGTCCCCCCCTCGGAGGGTCCCCAGGGCGGGGGGGGGCACAGCCCTGAGCAAACCCCATCTCTTGGCAGGCGCAGGCAGCTGCCGGGGTGAGGACCCCCGCCACGACCGTGGTCACGGAGAAGCCAAAGCTCGTCTCGGGCGCCGGTCCCGCAGGTTGCGATCAGCCCTCCCTGGCGGGGGGCTGCCTGGGGCCGGGGGGGTGATGCTCGCTGGGGGGGGGCGCTCAGCTGAGGCCTCAGCTTGGGGCATGGGTAGGGGATGGGACTTGGGGGGTTCTTTCCCCTGGCCCATCCCCTGCCGTGTCCTTTGTGCCGGTTGCTGGCCCATGGTCCCGGGGGGCTCCTGGGGTGGGGGGGGAGGCAATGGTCGTGGGTTGGGGACCCCGTGAACTGAGGCCACCCTGGCTCTGTCCCGCAGCGCCGCCCGTGCTGTACCCCAACCTGGCGGAGCTGGAGAACTACATGGGGCTCGCCCTCTCCAGCGAGGAGATCCAGAAGAACCTGCTCCCCGAGGGCAGCACGGTGGGTGTCCGGGCTGGCGGCTCCCCCCTGCCCCACGCAGGGCTCCCCCCGCACCACAGCATCGCCGCCAAGGGGGGGGTCCCTCCGGGGCTGCATCCTGCCCAGGGAGGGGATGCAGCATCCCCCCAAGGGCTGATGTGTGCAGGGCCCCGTCGCCCCGCTGACCCCCGGTTCCATCGCAGGCGCTGACCCCCGCCGGGCCCCCCCCGGGCCAGCTGGTCGCCCCCCTGAGCGGGAACAACGCAGGGATGCGGCGGGCAGAGATCAAGCCGGGTGTGCGGGAGATCCACCTCTGCAAGGACGAGCGGGGCAAGACGGGGCTGCAGCTGAAAAACGTCGACCAGGTGAGGGGGCTGGGCTGGCACGGGGCCGGGCACGGCATGGTGCGGCACGGCATGGCATGGCACGACACGGTGTGGCATGGCACAGCACTGTGTGGCACAGCATGGCACAGCATGGCACGGTGTGGCATGGCACAGTATGGCATGGTGTGGCATGGCATGGCGCAGCATGACGCGGTGTGGCACGGCATGGCACGGTGTGGCATGGCACAGCACGGTGTGGCATGGCATGGCACGGCATGACACAGTGTGACATGGCATGGCATGGTGTGGCATGGCACAATGTGGCACAGCACGGCATGGTGCACCATGGCAGGTGGCACCTGCCATGGCATGGCATGGCCGGGCATGGCCTAGCCCGAGCGTGACAGTACGGTGCAGGGTGACGCGGCACGGTGCATCACGGCATGGCAATGCGTGGCATTAAATGGCACAGCACGCCACAGTGCCACACAGCAGGGAGCAGGATAGCACAGCGTGGGCGTGGCATGGTATGGCGTGGGACATGGCGTGGGACATGGTGTGGTATGGCATGGTATAGCGTGGCACATGGCGTGGTATAGCGTGGGACATGGCGTGGTATAGTGTGGCACATGGTGTGGTATAGCATGGGACATGGCGTGGGACATGGCGTGGTATAGTGTGGTATAGCGTGGCACATGGCATGGTACAGCGTGGCACATGGCGTGGTATAGCGTGATGTAGCGTGGTACAGCGTGGCACATGGCGTGGCACATGGCATGGTACAGCGTGGCACACGGCGTGGCACGGCTGCGCAGTCCCCATGCCGTTGCTCCCCCCGTGCCCCCAGGGCATCTTCGTGCAGCTGGTGAAGGCCAACTCGCCGGCGGCGCTGGTCGGGCTGCGCTTCGGGGACCAGATCCTGCAGATCGACGGCAAGAACTGCGCGGGCTGGAGCAGCGACAAGGCGCAGCGGGCGCTGAAGAAGGCGTCCCCTGAGAAAATCGTCATGGTGGTGCGGGACAGGTGAGCGGGCAGGGGGGGGTGGGTGGGGTGGGCGATGCCGGCGGCGGTGCCGGCGCTGACCGCGCTCTGCCCCCAGGCCCTTCCAGCGCACCGTCACCGTGCACAAGGACAGCACCGGCCACCTCGGCGTCGTGGTCAAGAAGGGGAAGATCGTGTCGCTGGCCAAGGACAGCTCCGCCGCCCGCAACGGCCTCCTCACCCACCACTACATCTGCGAGGTGAACGGCCAGAACGTCATCGGCATGAAGGTAGGGGCTGTGCACCACCAGCGGTGCTCAGCACCCCTAAGGGTGCCCAGGATTCGGCCAGGGGAGCCGCACAGAGGTGCCCGGGCCGGTGGGCAGAGCTGTGCCCCGGGGCGAGCAGGGACATCTCGGCGGTGACAGCACCCTCGAACTCAGCCCCCCCCTTGCGTCCCTGCCCCGAGTGCCACAGCGGCACCGGCAGAGCCCCGGTGTGGTGGCGGGGGCATCCTTGCCACCGGCGCCGCAGAGCCAGGTCCCCACGAGCCCGCGGGAGGGCAGAGGACACGTGTGTCCCTGGGTGCGCGGCCGGTCCCCAACACCCTCCCCTCACCCGCTCCGGGGGGACCCTGCCTGTGGTCGGCCCACGGGACCCCCCCCTCCGCTCTCTCCCCCAGGATAAGCAGCTCACGGAGGTGCTGGCAGGGGCCGGGAACGTGGTCACGCTGACCATCATCCCCGCCGTGATCTACGAGCACATGGTCAAACGGTGAGACCGCAGGGCCACGGTGCCCACCCCCACCCCGCTAGGGCCCCCCAGGGACCCCCAAGGTCCTCCCCCCCCCCGGGCTCACCCCGCTGAGCGCCTGTCCCTGTGCCCAGGCTCTCGGCGGGGCTGGTGAAGTCGACCATGGACCACTCCATCCCCGACCTCTGAGGCGATCGCCGCCATCCCACCGTCCCGGGGGGGGCCGACGCCGGCGTGGGCAGCCCCCGTGGCCAAGCCTGTGCGCGCTCCTGGAGGCTTGGGGGGGGGCGACTGAAGGTACCCCCGCCGCATCCCCAAAAGCAGCAGTTTTAGCACACAACCCTACAGAGGCCGGTGGCTGCAGGGTGGCACGGGGGGGGGTCCACCAGCCTGTGGTGCCCCCCGTGTCCCCCTGGCCCTCTCCTCCCTCTCATCAGCAGGGATGGGGCTTGGGCGTCCCCCTGTCCCGGCGTCCCCCTGTCCCTGCTCGGGCCAGCCCGGCGCGGGGGCAGATGCCAAAGGCCGGCTCCAGCCACAGCAGACACAGACCCAGCGACGTTTATTACATCCACCACGGACAGCGAGTACAGGACAGGGGAAACAAGAAAAGGGGGGGTTACAGCTTTTTCAGTTCTGTATTTAAAAAATATATTATATAGATTTGTCTTTCAAATATAACCGTTACATTTATTTCTTGGCAAAGCTTTGGATGGTCTAACAGACGTGTACACAGATCCACAAATACATTGCACGAGAGGTGTAGATCCCAGCGCCGCGGACGTCGGCCTGGCCCCCACCAGCTTCTCCCCAAATACTTCGCCCGGCACCCGGCGCTGCGCCAGCGGCTGCTGCTGCCTCCGCCACCCCCCGGCGCGGGCAGAGCCGCTGCCCCGTGCCCCAGCCGCCGCCGGACGGGGACGCGGGGATGCGAGGGGGATGCGGGACGCAGCGTCCGCCTGCACGGGGTGGGGGGGGGGGACCGGTGGATGCCGGCACGTGGGGCATCGCCGGTACCCGGGGCATCGCCGGTACCCGGGGTGCCCGGCCGGCAGCACCCGCGGGCAGCGGAGCGGGGAAACACCGTTAGTTCAAGTCACGAAGAAGCCACAGACATTCGTGGGGCGGGGGAGCCCCAAGCCTCGCACCTCGCCACCCCCTGCTGAGCCAACCCTTCTTGTTTTTGCTGTTCAAAAAAAAAAAAAAAAAAGGCTTTTTTTTTTTTATCTTTCCAGAGGCCACCAGCAAAGCGGGGCTGGGGCTGGGCAGGCAAAGGCGCTCGGCTCAGCCTGCGTGGCCCTGCCCGCGCTGCCGCCCAGCAAAGGCATCGGCGAGCTCCAGCACCGGGCAGCATCGCGAGAGCCCCCGGTGCTGCTGTGCGGTGGCCAGAGCCAGGGTGGGGGTTCCCCCCCCCCCCCCCCCCGCCTCCCCCCCCCCCAACAAGAGGGCTTCAGGCTCCAAAAAAAAAAAAGTGAATATAGTGCAAAGCAACGGGAGGGACCCGAGGCTTCCCCCGGGGCCGAGCTCGGTGGCGCGGGTTCCGTCCCGGCGCGGGGCAATACCCCCAGCGATGGGCAGCCCGAAGGGGGGGCCTGGCCAGGGCACCGTCCCGCCCGAGGGAGGGGGACGGACACCGCAGCGGGGTGAAGGTGCTCTGCGGGCTCCCACCACCGCCCAAACCAGTCCCGAGCTGGTCCCTGCGCCTGGGGGGGCTCCCATCACCCCCCCGCCTGCAGCCAGGCTTTGCCGTCCCGGTGCGACCTGCAGCAAGGAACCCACCCGGGCTGGGGGGGGGGGGTCCCACTGTGCCCCCCCCCGGGCTCTCCCCGCTGCCGGGCCGCTCCTCGCCATCACAGCAGGGCAAGGACAACGGAACAGCGAGCGCAATGAAGGGAGAGCCCACCCGGGGGGCACAGCCCCCCCGCAGCCGGAGGCACCGCGTCCATCAGGCAGGGGGCTCGGCGCCATGCGTGGGGCCACATCCTGCATCGCCGCTTGGCACCCTCCTTCCAGCAGCGGTCTGTTCCCTCCTCCAGGATAAAGGAGCTGGGGGGGGCGGGACAGAGCATCCCCACGCACCCATGGACCCCCCTTGCCCCTTCCCACCCCCCCCCCTCCCGGGGGCTGCGTAATGAACTGGAGCTGATGAAGGACCCCAGGAGAGCGGGGACACGCCGGGGCTTTACAATCAGCGGTCGGGTCCGTGGGGGCGGGCGGGGGGGTGTCGGTGGGGGGTGCGGGGGGGGTGTCAGGGCTGGGTGCTGCCCCCGGGGCTGGCGACGGGGCGACAGCCCATCCTGCGGATGGAGTGGAGGGCGACGGTGCAGCAGCCCCGCAGCAGGGAGCTGATGTTGTAGATGGGCTGGCCCTGCCGGCGCTGCGAGCGGCACAGCCAGGCCACCGTGGGCACGGCCGGCACCACCACCGCCAGCAGATCCACGATGAAATGGCGGCTCCAGTAGCTCTTGGAGGGGGCGGCCTCGCAACCGGTCACCTCCGCCGTCTCCTCCTCCGCCGCGCAGGCGATGGCCACGGAGGGGCTGGCGCTGGGGGGCTGCCGCACCGCCGGGTTGCAGGGGGCACCCCCCTCTGCCCCGGCACCCGCTGTGGCGGCGTCGGGCTCGGCCACCAGCAGGTCCGTAGCCCCAGCAGGGTTGGAGAGCTCGGGGCCGGGCATCATGTCTTCCATTTCGGAGACCCAGGCTGAGGTGGGGCTGCCTAAGCTGCACGCCTGGGACTTCATCACCTTCTCCAGGATGGTGTCCAGGTCGGGCTGGCAGGGCACGAAGTCCGTCTGGATGGCCCGCTCCTGCATGCAGCTGGCCTGCACCCCCGCCTCCACGCCGCCCCGCAGCCCCAGCAGCTTCTCGTAGGTGCAGCTGGGGGGCAGGCGGGCACCGGGCTCGCCCCCCGCCTCCAGCGGGTCCGTATGGCCAGGAGCCTCCTCCGCCCCGACGAAGCCGCTGTCAGCCCCCTCGTCCAGCGAGATGGTCTGCGAGCCCCCCACGTTGCGGTCCCCGGCCCCCTGGTCGCTCAGCTTGGTGTAGGTAGAGCTGCGGGTGAGGGACCGGGCTGGGGACCCCCCGGCCGACTCGCCAGCCCCCTCCTCCTTCAGCGCCCCGTTCTGCGCCACCTCCATGCTGTGCAGCAGCGTCTCCAGCTTCTTGTTCTGGATGTTGATGTCCACGAAATACTTCTGGAGCCCCTTGTCCTTCTCCAGCAGGTTGTTCTTCACCGTGTCGATGACCTGCTTCAGCTGCTTGATCTCCTTGCGGGCCTCCTTCAGCGCCAGCTGGGCCTCCACGCGGTGGCACTCCTCCTCGATCCAGTCCTCCTGCATCCGCGACAACTGCGTCTTCAGGTCCTCGATCTCAGCATCCCTGCGAGAGACGGGGAGGGCACCGCCGCGGCGTTAGGACGAGGGGAAAGGACCTCAAGCTGTGCCAGGGCAGGGTGAGGTTGGGCCTGGGGAACAATTCCTTCCCCAAAGGGCTGTCAGGGGCTGGAAGGGGCTGCCCAGGGAAGGGGTCGAGTCCCCAGCCCTGGGGGGATTTAACAGCCGGGCAGAGGCGGTGCTGAGGGCCAGGGTTTGGGGGTGGGATGGCAGGGGTAGGGGAACGGTTGGGCTGGGGGAGCTTGAAGGGCTTTTCCAACCCAAACCATTCTATGGTTTTACGAGGGGGCTGCGGAGCCGGCCCCGTCCTCATGTGCCCGGCACCGAGTTGGAGCCAGATCACCCAGTA
This sequence comes from Butorides virescens, assembly GCA_017310255.1. Taxonomy (NCBI): domain Eukaryota; kingdom Metazoa; phylum Chordata; class Aves; order Pelecaniformes; family Ardeidae; genus Butorides; species Butorides virescens. The sequence goes on along the minus strand of JADKXX010009669.1, from coordinate 10,970 downwards.
ACACCCGCAGCTGGGACCCAGGGATGGATCCAGGGGCTCGGGGACCCTCGGGATTGATGCTCGGGGACCCTCGGGAGCGATGCTCGGCCCCTTCCTGGCAGGGACGCAGCACCCAGGGCTGCGTGGGGACGGGCAGGTGCCCCCGGCGGGCGCGTGGCAGCCGGCACGCCGGCGAGGACGTGCCTAAGCCCGAGAGGAGCAGATGGGGATTAGCCACTCTCTGACGCTGAAATTCAGAAAAAGCGTGGCAGAGCCTCAACGGGAGGCACGGGGGAGAGCGCAGCTCCCGCAGGTGGGACACGCGGGCTCCGCGTCCCCCGAATCCGCAGCCCCCGGGTCGGAGAGGCAGCAGTGCCAGGCGCCCATGGGGCTGCGCCGCCGCCGCAAAGCCGTGAACACGGTGCCTGGGCACAAGCCCGAGGACAAGACGCGGCGCTGGGAACTGGGAGCACCCAGAAGGACCGGTCCCCTACGGCATCTCCCACCACGGGTGGTGCCGGCCGGTGCTGGGACCCTTCCCGGCAGCTCCCGTGCTGGGGCGCCCGCTGCCCCCGCGCTTACCTGTCCTGCAGCCGCTCCTGCGTGTCCTTCAGGCGAGCTTTCAGGTGCCTGATGCAGACCTCCTTCTGCTGCAGGGGCGTCAGGTACTGCTCCGGCGTCGGCGGCTTTATCCCATGGTTGTCGCTGCAGAGGTTGTACTTGGCCGAGCGCCTGCGGGGACACGGCCGTCACCCACCCGCCGGCGCTGGCACCGGCGTGGGCTCGGCAAGAGGGACCCCACGGGAGATGCCTCCTCTTGGCTGCAAGCCCTGCCGCCCCGTAGCACACCCCGAAGGAGGCCGGAGGGGCAGCGGGTGTCTCGGGGTGCTGAGCCACTGGCAGGAGGGTGGGTGCAGCTCCCGAACCCGCTGGTGTTGCCCGTGGCCACTGAGCCCCCCGCAGGCTTCGCTGGAGCAACGGGCGCGGGAGCAGGCGGGCGCCGAGGTCTCTGCGTGCTCAGAGCGAGCTTTTGATGAGGATGGAGACCCCAGGGTGGGATCAGCCCCATCAGAGATGGAGTCGGAAGCTGTGTAATGGGAGGGATCAGGCTGGAGCAGGTTTGGAGCTGGTGGCTGTCCTGCCCGTGGAGAGCAAGCTGGGGCATCCGGCATCTGCTCCGGGCTGGGACAGCGGCACCTCCGGACCCTCCCAGTGCCACCACTGGGGCAGATGAGGTGACATCTCTGGCCCAAAGCCCAGGGCAGAGTGGGGAGCAGGGGCTGACCAGGGACAGGGGACAGGGCTGCACGTCTGGGCTGGGAGGCACGCAGAGACCTGTGCGCAGCACGAGATGCGCAGCAGGCTGCACCGAAACCCCTGTGCACCCCAGCGGGGCGGTGGGTGCTCTCCGTGCATGGCAGCAGGGCAGCCCCAAACCCCCCTGCACAGTGGCAGGGAGCCCCAAACCCCCCTGCACGGTGGCAGGGCAGCCCCAAACCCCCCTGCACAGCAGCAGGGCAGCCCCAAACCCCCCTGCACGGTGGCAGGGCAGCCCCAAACCCCCGTGCATGGTGGCAGGGCAGCCCCAAACCCCCCTGCACGGTGGCAGGGCAGCCCCAACCCCCCCTGCATGGTGGCAGGCAGCCCCAAACCCCCCTGCATGGTGGCAGGGCAGCCCCAAACCCCCCTGCACAGTGGCAGGCAGCCCAGCAGCACCAGCAGCCTCCAGCCAGAGGAGTAAGCATCGCGTTCGGAGCAGCCAGGCAGGACCGTGGCCTTGCAACGCCCCGTGGCTGCGGCGTGCGTGGGATCTGTTCCCAGGATACCCCCAGGTCCCTGGTGTCCTCCCAGATTTGATGCCACCTCTGGGAGCTGGAGGTGACTGGGGACAGGCTGAAGGAGCCCAGCCCGGATGGCCTGAAAAGCCGGCGCAGGCTGCTGCGCCCCGGGGGGCTGGGGCCGGTGCCCGTCCCGCAGCTCGGTGCCCGGCTGGGTTTACGCCTCGAGCGCAGCGGGAGCTCCCCGCTGAGAAGCCAGGCTGCCACCCGCTCTCGCCAGACCTCCGCCAAGCAGCACGGGGGGATGGAAGCAAAGCTCTTGCCCACCGTGCCCTTGGTCCCGAAGGACCCAGGGTGCTCCTCAGGGTGCAGGAGCCGGGGGGGGGGGGAAACGCGTGCAGCGTGCAAGCCACAGCCACGGCAGGACGGGAGGGAAGGGGACCGGGTGCCAGGCTGGCAGGCGGGGGGACGGGGAGGAAGACACGACAACGGCGGCGGAGAGGTTTGGAGGAAGACGGGGGGGGAGTGGGGGTGTTTGCAAGACACACCAGCGGCTCCCCCAGCCGCCAAACGCACAGCCTCGCCCTGCCGGCCCCTGCGCTCCTGTCCCCAACGGGGACAGCACGGGTGCTGCTGCCTGGGGGCACCCGGCAGCCGCCCTGGGGCCACGGGTGATGGGTTACCTTGGGGTGGGGCTGCTGTCGCTGCCCTTGCAGGAGCCAGAATTGCTGCTGCTGCTCAGCGAGGAGGTGCCGTAGGTGTCCCTCCCGGGGGGCGAGGGGCGCCTGGAGGCAGGGAGAAGAGGCTGTGTCTCAGGCCGAGTGGCTGAGGGCGCTGAAGACTTAAAGAAGGAGGCAAAGCCACTCCGTCCATAAACCCCGCGACTGCCAACCACCACACCGAGAACACACAAGACAAAAGGACAAAACAAACAGCAGGGATCAAAATGGCACGGAGACGGCGACGGGTGCAAAGGCAGGGCTTGGGGGGGGGCTGCCCACCCGCTCCCCTCCCTGGCGTGGCATCCCCGGGATGCTGGCGTGGCATCCCTGCACCCCAGGAGCCCCTTGGGAGTCCCCTGGGAGCGTGGCCCTGGCAGAGCCTGAGCCACCCGGCCACGGGGTCAGCACCCACAAGGGCAGATCTGCCTTTTCACTCTGCCCACGCCGCCGGTGGCAGCCAGTTCCTAAATAATGGCAGCCAGGGTCATGGAGACATTTGGAGGGGAATAAATGCTTTTTTTTTTCCCTCCCTTTTTTCCTCTCGCTTGTTATCACTGCGGCTCAAGGAGAGGCTTTTCCAGGGCTAACACCTCCCAAGTGTCACCGCCCCAACCCCAGTGGCCCTGTGCCACCGCCTGCCTTTGCCTGGACGGACAGAGGGGTTGGTCCCGGCTGCGGCAGAGACGGACAGAGAGGGACGGGGGGGGTGCAGCGCTCGGGGGGCTGCATGCACGGATGGGGAAGTGCTGTGCGGCGGGCAGCGGCGTGCAACCCCCCAAAAGCCGGGCTGGGGGTTCGTGCTGCAAAATGGCAGCTCGTGGTGTAGGTGGGGATCGTTCCCTCCCTGCTGCCAGCCAGGAGAAGGGCCGGGCAGGCACCGGTGCCCAGGGGCCAGAGGCCGAAGCATATTCACCTTCGTGATCCGGTGGACGAGCGTCTGCTCCCCGGCAGAGACATTGCCGCGGTGCCGCGGGTCCTGGGCGCGGGGGAACTGCGGGTTAAACGCAACAGAGAGAGGAGGTGAAGGCAGGGAAACGGCCCCGGTGAGGTGGGAGCCAGGCAAAGCGCCGGCACAGGGGTGAGCCCCCGCACCAGGGCATCGCTGTCGTCCCCAGGGCCACGTGTACAGGGACAGATGTGGGCTGCAGATGTGGACGGTGTCCCCTGCACATCTGGGCTGTGCTCCCTGCCGTGGCCTGGGAACGCCGGGGTGCTGCGTGCCCAGGGTCCTGCCCCAGCAGGGCACGCTGCGGGCACAGGGTGAGAGCTTTATGAGGCGCGGGTACCTGCCCACGCTGGTGCTGCTCCTCTCCCTCCCGGCGGGCAGTTCCCTGCAACACGCTCTCGCTCCGTCCCCTTGGTCTGCAGCCCCTTTCCCACCAGCATCCAGGCACAGGACGGGCTTTTCCACCACCCCAGGTCCCCGTCCCCACCAGGGACAGGAGCTCTGCCGCAGGGCGCCTGCAGTGGTGGCATTATTTGGGGCAGAGATGGGGCGAGGGCTCCGACGCCCAGCTCCGCACCTCAGCCGGTTTCTGCCCGGCAGGCGGCTGTCCCCGCAGCGGGCTGGGCGCCTGCTTTCCTTAATTAAGTCAGAATCACCCCTGCACCAGCGAAATGGGGTAAGGAAGCACAGATCCCTGCGTGATGCAGCAGCAGCAGCTAATCTCTCGGGAAACACAGAGCCCGTTTTCCTGTAAATAAATAGGCCAGATCCAGAGGCTCATGGCAACCGGCGGGAGCTGCCGGAGGAGGCAGCACCTCGGGCACACGCGGGGATCTGAACGGCTGCAGTGGAGAGGAGCTACGGGAAGCATCCGCACACCCGTCCCGCCGAGCACCCCATGGCAGCGCTGCGATGCCCCACTGCGCTCACGGGCTGCAGGGGACGGCCAGGCTGGGAGCACCGTGTGGGGTCCCCAGCCCCAGCCCCATTCACGATGCCGGAATTTGTCCCAGATTTTGGCAGCTCCAGCCCAGAGCAATGCGAGCGATGGGACCGGCCAGCTGATAATCGATGGGCGACTGGAAACGCTAAGTGCTGCTTGGCCCTGGTCCAGGGGAACGTGAGGAGCAGGACAAGAGGGGGAGGCAGGGGAGGAGGGAGCAGGGAGCACAGCCAGCTCACCCCCATGCAGCCTTTTGCATTTGCCACCCCAGGGATGGTTTTTTCCACGCTGCCTCCTGCCTAATGCTCAAAGCCCACAGTGGCCACCCCAGGCCTCTCCTCTGCCCAGGATTCACTGCTCCCTGATCCCCAAACCAGGGCACTGCAGAGCGTGGGAGCAGAGGAGCGGGCGATGTGCAGCCGCCGTGAGCCCCCAGCCCCAGCAGGCACGGTACCCCACGCCGAGGGGGTGCCAGCATCCTCGGGACACAGCAACCGGGATATGGGGGTCCTGGCTGCTCCCCTCTGGGATGGATTTGCCAGGGGAGGACCCGGGCAGAGGGAGGCAGCACCCTGCCCTGCCGGGTAACTGCTTCCAAGCCGACAGCGTGCGCGGTGGCTGCGGGCTTTGCTAATGCAGCAGCGTGAATCAGCATCCAGCGCGGCCCCGGCGCCGGCGGGAGCATCCTCCAGCAGCGCCATGTGGGGCTGCGGCACAGCCCGGGCTCCGGCAGCGGGGCCCCGCAGGGCTGGGCAGCCCGGCCCTCGCTTTCCATGCCGCAGGGTGCTCCCCGAGCAGCTCTCAGGCAGGGCTTTAGGGAGATTTGCAGCCACAGGGATTAAATCCTCGACCTCTCGCCGCCCCAAGCCCCGTGCCCTGGCTCACGGCAGCCCAGCCGTACCCTGCATCGCCGCTGCCTCCTGCTCTTCCCCGTTCACAGCAGTTACCCGCACGCAACGCTGCTCTGCTCGGGGGTCCCTCTGCTCTCCCTGGCAGCACTGGGGGGCTAATGCGGCACCAGGCAAGTTCCAGCCCCGCAGACGGCACGCGTGCGTCGGGCACACGGGCTGGTACCATGCCCGGGGCTCCTGCGAGCACCCGACGCCGCACCGCAGGTGCCTGCCCCAGCATCCGCAGGCAGAAACGGCCCTGTGGGGAAGCCTGGATTCGGCCTCGCGCCTGGCAAGCTCAGTTCCTCCTCCTCCCACTGCTGCAGACTCGCCTGGCGCCCACGCTGAGGCTCGACGCCTCTCGCGGCGCCGGCAGATTTAGGGAGTGGGAAACTCAGAGCAGCCCTGTGCCGCTGCCGCAGGGAGCCCGGCCGAGGTCTGCAGGTGGGCACCGGAATCCCATGGAGGGGGGGGGGCACCATCAGGCCCCCTGCCTGGGTCCCTGTCTCAGGAACACGATGGGCTGTGCATCCCCTCCCGGGCAGGGACCGGCTCTGCCTCGCCAGGCTGCCCCAGGGCGGCTTGAACACAGAGGCTTCAATTTAATCACTGCCAATAAATTGTCACTGCCGTTATTCCCAAAGAAGGGGGCCATTTCGGTCTCCCCAAAAGCCTCATGGGCTGCCAAGGACAGGCAGGTTGGGCACAGACAGCACCAAAGCCTTCCCGCGTGGTACGTGGCTACTTCGCGTCTGAAGGCAGCGGGAATCTCTTATTTGCACTCAGAATTACCTCCGTGGCACGGACCGGGGCGAGCAGCTACAGTGCAAGGGAGCCTCGCCACGAAAGCAAGAGGAAATCTGAGATTATTTTATCGCGTTTGAAATGCAAGAAAGGGAGAAGCGGTGAAGACCTCTGCGTTCCCAGTGATTTGCAGAGGGGGCTGCTCCTGCAGAGGGGATGCCCCTGCCCTCCCGTGGGACCCGCGCCAGCCCGGCCCCCCGCAACGCCTGGCACTTTCGGTGGCTCCGGCTCACTGCTGCGGCCGCTCATTGATCAGGCATTAGGAAAAATACACGAAGAGGAAAGGAAAAACGTTCAAAGATGAATAACCGCCTCCCTGAGCAGGCTGCACGCGCTCCAGCGAGGAAGACGATGGCAGCCGCGAGGGCCAGGAACCACAGGGGAGTAACCAAGAGCAGGTCCCTGGAATCTAAAAACCATCCCATAGATGGGGCTCGGGGCAGGAGTCAGAGCAAAGCTACAAGGGCAAGCAGAAAAGAAGAAATCCCATCAAAACATGGGGGTGGAAAGCGACCCCGGCTGGGGCAGAGGGCGGGCAGGCTCATCGCATCGGGGTGCCCGTGGCCGGCCTTGTGCAGGGAAGGCAGCTCCTGCCCAGCATGGGGACAAAACCCCAAAAACGAACACTGGGGGAGAGGAAACCTGCGGGCCTGGAGGACGACGTCCCACTGCCAGCGACTCCCGGGCTGCGAGCCCCAAGTCACGCAACGGGTGGATGAGATAAAGCCAGGTCTCGTGTGCCAACTGAGCGACGGCGCGGGGAAGGGAATTCCTCCCCCTTTTCATCTTCGTAGAACAAGGAATATGGGGAACGTCTCGCGGGACAGACAGGAAACGCGGGAGAATCCCTTCCTTGTGGGTTGATCCTTACGGAGCTGACAAAACCAGCTTGTGCCCCAGGAGAGAGGCCGTGCCCACGGCACACGCTTCGGAGAGACCCTGAGCAGCAATAACCCGGCATCAGAAACAGGCAGGGAACCTGCAAATGCTGATCCCCGCAGCCAAAGAGCTCACCTCCGCACCGTTACCCCACCGAGACGCGCAGCCCTGGCTTCGTAGCGCAGCCCAGGCTTGCGATTATGCAGAGATTTTAACAGTGCGAGTGCACGGGCACCCAGAGCAAGGGTAGGGCGATTCGGGGAGCGTCGGCTCATCCCCGTGCTGGGGCGACCAGCGGGACCCTGCTCAGCCCAGCACCTCTGCGGCCGCGCTCGCTCCCCAGGGATGCTGCTATGGGCCAGGGTCTGACAGTCCAACCTACACCAGATCCCGAGATTGTGCTGCAAACCACCCCAAAACGCGGCTCGAGGGCTGGGCAGGATGAACACCGCGCGTTGCAAGTGCTAACATTCTCTCCTGGAGCCACCGACAACAAAACTCCCTGCGCATCTCCCGGCCCCGAGTGGAACTGAAGGGCAGCTCTTTTGGAAACAACAGCACAAAATAGCGCTTATTCTGTGCCACGGAATTGGCCTGGGGAATTCAGGCTAAATAAAAGCAATGGTCCTTGATAAGGAAACAGCCGGAATTAGAGCACGAAAAGCTGATACCCCACGGCAGGGTGGGATGGAGCACAGCCGGGCACAAGAGCCTCTCGCCCCCAGGATTGGAGACCCCCCCTCACCAGCACATTGGGCCATAACTGCTCGCCGAGCGCTTTCTGTGCCTGCTGCGGTCAGCAGTGCTCAGCCCCAGGCCGGGCTTAGCTCCAGGTCGGGCTCAGCCCCAGGCTGGGCTCAGCCCCAGGCCGGTCTCAGGCAGCCACTGCTCCCCATGCCCGCACCGGTAACGGCATCTGGCACTGGCACCCCTAGGCACAGCCCGTGCCCCGTCCCCACCAGCACAGGTTGCTCTGCCTCAGCGTGTCCCCACGCTGCCACCACCCGGGCTGGGTGACACCGTGGGGCTCTGGGTGCTCCCAAGCTGCAACCCCCAGTGGGTCCCCAGCTCCCGCCAGCCGCAGAGGGGTCTGGAGCACTGCGGCCCCACAGGTCGCACCACACCGGCGATGCAAAGTCAGATGGGTGGCAGAGCAGTGACAGAGCGGTGACAAAACACCAGCAGAGCACCCCGAGGCTCAGCCCGGCGCCCCAAGGAAGGATTTCCCCAAGAATTGCGGCTCAGCCACCATTTTGGGATTGCTGCCCCGCAGAGATGCCGCTTGGGCTTGAATGCCAGCGCTTCCCCACGCCACGCTGGACCCTCCGGCCGTGCCAGCGATGGGCAGACAGGGCTGGGCAGGTACCGCTCCTCCTAGAAGCTTCCTGCGTGGGAAAGGAGGCCACGGGACCCCTGGGGAGACCCTCACCATCAGCTGGGTGAAGTCTCCGGTGATTCCCCAGCTTGTTCCTCTGGGGTTTTCATGACCACGGGCTCTTGAGTTCGCTCCCGCAAGCTTGCGAGGCGTCTCACTTCGCTCCACTTCGGCGGGGTTCAGAAGGAACCGGCTGCTGCGCTGGCCCGAGCTGCCCCACCGGCTCGTCCCGTCCCCATGGGGAACAGGCAGAGAAGGTGCAGGAGCAGGCGGGCTCGTTCGGCAGCCCCAGCCCCAGCCCTCGGCACGCAGCCGCCCGGGCCCAGCAGCCGCTGCATTTCCCCGGATTTCTCGCTCACTGCTTCTTTTGTCGGGTTCCCATCACCCTGCCCACTGCCGGATTCCCTTGTTTTCCTTGACGCATCCTGCATTAGGAGCGTTTTGCAATGATGGCACCAAGCCCAAGCAGCTAAGGGCAGCTTTACCAATTCTGCAGAAACCTTGGGAGAAGAACCGTGCCTTCCCTGTGGGTCGCTCCCCACCGGGCGGGGGGCAGCCAGGAGATTTTCAGCCTTCCAGTATGAACAGGATTAAAAGCAGAGAGCAACAGGGGGAGGGAAACCACAGCTTCATTTTTCTGGGGAACAAAAAGAGCCCCCGAGAAGACCTCCCTGCCTTTCTGACACGGGCTCTGCTTTTCCTTCACACTAAAAATAAGCAAAGCGCTGGACATGGCAAACAACCAGCAACCTGATTTGGGACGGAGCGCTGCGTCCCCGAAACAGCGGCAATGCCAGGATCAGTTTGTGTTTGAAAAGGGACTGGGATGCAGTGGCTGCAGGATCCGGCGCCCGGGGCCGAGGCCGGCAGAAGTCTGGCAAAGGAGGGGATCAGCGCCGCGGGCACCACGGGCACCGTGTGAGCTCCTGGAGGCAAACACCGGCTGCCTGGCGCACAGCGGTGACCACGGCTGTGCAAGTCCCCCTGCCATGGGGGATTTTTGGGGAGACAGGGGCTGCTTTGCTCCTGCTCGGGAGTTTCCAAGGGAGCAGCGATATCTCCAGGGCTGGGAAACTCTGCTCCCTGCTCCAGCGGAGACGGGGCTCATCCCACAGCAGGCTGAGCTTCACCTGGGTCCTGGACAGAGGGAGATCATAGAATCCCAGGTTGGAAGGGACCCCAAGGATCATCTGGTCCAACCTTTCCAGGCAAGAGATGCTCCGGTTCACGCCAGAGCACAGCGCTCGGGGCGAGAGCAGGGACAAAACGCGCAGGGTGTTTATGCAACACCACTAGAAAAATCAATTTTGCTAAGAGTCGTCGTATCACGTAACGGCGCGCAGGAGCGTCTCCTTTTATTCCCTTGTTTGTTATAAAATGCTGAGCTGACACCCAGAGATTACAGGCAAATAGAGACCATTCGAAAAGATCGGGTTATGCAGCTCATCACTTTTCCAGCTGACCTGGCTGCTGGCCACCGGGGAGGTGGCAATTCCTGGCCCTCATTAGCTAAAAATAAGGTGCCTGACCAGAGGGAAGGGGCTGGTCTCTTGCCGGGGCCTCTGGAGGCAAAGGGCAAAGGGAAAAGAGCTCCGTGACAAATGCAGCAAGTGCCAGGAGCATCGGAGCAGGGTACCCGGGATGCAGCCCCTATGGTCTTACCCAAGGCTGGGGATGCACACGAGATCCCCCCCCCCCCCCGCGCCCATCCTGTGCGGGTGCTCTGCCGGGGAGCCGGGCTGAGGACCGGTGAGCAGAAGGAAAAGCCCTCTCCTTTGGGATAGGAAGGCAAAACCATGGAAGACAAATCCAGCTTCCAGCACAACAGCTACTCCCCCCCTCGGCACCCCAGGAGGCGGGAGCCGGTCTCCCCTGACCACCACCCACCTTGAACGAGGGCTGGGCAGGACGATGGTGGCAGAGGATCAGCCCTGGGTCCCCGCGCCGCTGGCGTGGCCTACTTGAGCAACCTCCCCAATTTGCCGCCTCCGCCCGCCGCAACGCTGCCGAGGTGCGAGCGCAGCCCCCTCCTGACCCCCCGGCCAGGCACCGCTGGAGCCCTGGCAATCGGGGTTTGTACCAAGGTCATGGCACAACGCACCCGCTGCCGCGGGAGGGTGGGAACGCCGGGATTTTATAAGCACAGCAAACGCACAGCAGAGGGTTTCTGTGCGACAGCCAGGCAGCACTGACCTTGCTGGGAGGAGAGAAAAGGAGCACCCGGCTCATCAATCAGCTCCGTTTTTTTCTGTATCCCTTCGGAGATGGAGCATTAATCCATTAAGTAATAAAATCTCAATTGCACAGAAGCTCCGGCTCCTGCAACGCCCTAGGGTGCCAAGAGACATGTTTGGATGGTGTATGAGCAGACGGGGGTCTGGTGCATGCAGGGAGGGTCTGGTCCATGTGATGGGGGTCTGGTGGGTGTGATGGGGGTCTGGTGTGTGTGATGGGGGTCTGGTGCATGTGATGGGGGTCTGGTGCGTGTGATGGGGGTCTGGTGCATGTGATGGGGGTCTGGTGCGTGTGATGGGGGTCTGGTGCGTGTGATGGGGGTCTGGTGCATGCAGGGAGGGTCCGGTGCATGTGATGGGGGTCCGGTGTGTATGATGGGGGTCTGGTGCGTGTGATGGGGGTCTGGTGCGTGTGATGGG
>JADKXX010009667.1:0-17978 GCA_017310255.1 Butorides virescens | reverse complement strand
GGGTTTTCCCCCCGTTTCTATGGCAACCCCCCTCTGCCAAAAAAAAAAAAAAAAACCAAAAAAACCCCAACCCCAAACAAACCGGTTTTTGAGGTCCCTCCCCGGCGGCGGAGCCCGGTGCTCCCCGCGGCTGGGGCCGGCGGCGGGTCGCGCCCGGCTCCTCTCCCCGCGTAACCCCGGAGGAGGAGGAGGAGAAGGAGGAGAAGGAGGAGGAGGAGGAGGGAGGGAAGCCGGGCAGCCCTGCGCTGCAGCCACCCGGCCCTTGGATCCCCGTCCCCCAACAACCCAGCGTCGTAATTTTCACCTAACCAGTCCAATTTGGAGGCCATCTGTGCGCCCAACTACTGACGCATTTTTATAAAATAAAAATAAAGACAGAAATTACAACCTGTGCCTCTTTGAAACACCTACGGGTCAGGCCAGCGGCAGCGAGCCCGCCAGCCACGGGGCTGGCAACGAAGAGCAGTGAGCGTTGCCCAACACTGCCCAGGGCCCGCGTTCTCCCAGTGACCTCCCTGCTCGCAGTGGGAAATCACACTGGTAATCGCTGGCACGGTTACTGGTGTAATCAGTAACCAAATCATCTGGTTACTGGTGGCACTATCTACACATGTCCCCTAGCTCTCGAGCTTAACCTTTCCAAATTATTTAATGAGCGAAATGCTAGGGCCAGGCTGCTCGGTGCTTGCCGGGAACCAGCGAGCCACTTTCGGTGGCCCACCCGGCACGCAGCGGGGCTCCGGCTCCATCCCTGCCCTGGTGACCATGGCCGGGAGCGCCCGGGCTGGCTGCAGCGAGCGGGAGAATGGCGAGAGGCACATGTACACACACCTACGTTACACACAGACACCTAAGACACGTCCCATGTTTAGGGCCAGGGTTTAGTGGTGGGCTGGCAGGGTTAGGTTAAAGGTTGGGCTCGATGATCTTAAAGGGCTTTGCAAACCAAAGTGACTCTATGATTCTATGTAAAGTCCGCCGTGTAGGCACGCACATAGGGGCTTATGGGGGCAAACCGGTCATGTGTCAGCAGGTCAGAGCAGATCCAGCCCTGAGTTTGGATCCGGATCTGAGTCCGACGGCTGAGCGCGGCTAGTCGAGATTAAACCCAACTGCCGGCCTCAGGCGGGGCAGGGGGAGGCAGAGCGGGCGGCTCGCCGGGGCCTTGTGCTCCCCCTGCCCTGGCGGGCTCCCCCGGTGACTCCCCGCGGCTCCGCCGGAGTTTTGACAAACCTCTGTAAACACAGGCGAGCCGTGCTTCCAGGCCTGTTTCCTGCAGGATTTGTACCTCCTTTATCCCGACACACAGACTGCCTTCCATGCGCGCATATCCTGCCTCTCCGCTGCTCCCGCCTGCCTCCTGCTCGCCGCCAGCCTCCTTTTGTTTCCCTCTTTCCTGGTGAATCCAACGCACAGCCTCTCTGCTTGAAAGGAAAATTAATGAGTTGTCGCATCTGCTGCCACTGGAGCTGCCCTTGCCATGTGGCAGCGGCAGACGTGGCGCAGGCAGCAGCGCTGGTGCGAGACGCGGCGGCGTTTTTGGGTGGCTTTTGGGGGAGAAAAATGGTTTCTCCTTCCCACCCCAACCTGCGGTGCTCAACTTCCCAGGATGCAGAGCAGGGGGCTCGCTGGAATCGCACCGTGCCGGGGGGAATGGGTCTGCTGCGGGGAAGGAGGGAGAGGTTTTCACTGCTCCTCCTGCCACCGGCTCGCTCCAAAGACACCGAGCATGAGGGGAACCAAACCCTTCCCACACCCGGGGTCGGTGCTCAGGCTCCTGAACAAAACCACCAGGTCTGGCCCCAAAGCGGAGAGGGAAACGAGCCGCTCTCGATTACGGCCTTGGCCTGGGCTACGCTTGGAGGGCGTCGCTCCTGTTCGCCTCAGAAAGGGGAAATACTGTCTCTTTTGCATAAAATGGAAAGGTTTTTACCAAACAGGGTCGTTCTTCCTTCCCTTACACCCAGAAAAGCAACCCCTCGGAGAACCGTGGCAAAGGCTTCTTATCGCTTATTTTATCAAATATTCCTACGTGGTGAAAAGAAAACCAACGGAAGCAACGCCCGCAGCCAGCCAGCCCCAAACCCCAGCAGGGCCTCCGGGCGCCTCAAAGGCTCTTTAGTCCTCTGAACAGACCCCCCCAAAACGATCCCCCCCCTCCCCTAACCCCCCCCCCCCCAAATAAATCAGCGCAGGACAGGAGCAGCACGCGTTAGCAGGACCAGGCACAGCGGGGTGTAACCGAGGCGAGAGAACACCTGGAGAACCCCGACGCCGGTCACATCCGTCCTTCCAGATTTTAGGAAAGATCACCGAAAACCCCGACTCCGAGAAGGCGAACCTGAAGGCCGGCTTAGGCGGCTGCCGGGTTTAATCCTTCAGCAACAAACGCCAAGCAGCTAAGGAAATACCTTCGGGTGATTTTTATTGATTTCATACGACGAGGCGTCAGCACCCCCACAGCACTGTAACCCTTCGGAGCGCTGGACACAACCACCCCACGCGTCGCAGGTTTGGTGCGACTGAAAACCACTACCTTTACAAAATGACAGGAAAAGCGTTAAAACTTAGCCCGAATCAGGTAAAAAAGCAAAGAACTGATCACATCTCAGCCCAACATCCAGTTTTAAACAGGTCTGCACATAAATAAAAGTGTTCGTCTTTAAGTAAACACGCTCCCCAAAATCTAAAGCAGCAGAATTTTGAGGGAATGGGATTTCTTCCCAAGGCTTACGTGGCTCTTCTAGGGATGGCGTAACTTCCCTCGGCCTGAACACATGGAAACGATGCTGGAGCCAGCAGCTTCCTAGGCCTTAAAACATCAAATAATGAAAAGAATAATTTCAAAAAGACTAAGCTGTTTGATAAGGAGAGCTTAACAGACGTCCCTTACCGATGGTGTTAGATAGTTCACACACACACAAACCCCGCTGAAAATAAAGCAACCTCCAAAGCTGGTCCCTAAGAAAGGGTTTTAAGGACTGTCATAAAATCCCTCACAATGTAAATTACATAGAATGGGTATTTTAGCTATATTTTATTAACAGAATAAGTAACCACTCATCAGATAAACATATATATTAAAAATTAACATACTAGTGAACACCTCGGTAACGGACACCACGGCAGCAGACCCGCACGAGCCAGTTACTCGGCAGTTCTGGGGGAGTGGAAAGGAAAGGGAGCTCTGCTCAGGTACCACGCTTTGAGAAGACTTTCAATCGGTTTTCCAGGAAATACATTTGCTGAAATAACGCAGAATAAGATTTGGGTTTTGTAGCTTGTCCCGATCGCCCGCGGCTTCAGCGAGCGCTGAACATTGGGCCGAGGGTGGCTGTAATGCCAGCGAAGGGCGCGCTCTGGCTAAGCTCAAGAACCGACTGCTTCTTTAGAACAAGAAAGATGTAAAACTTGGCCGCCACTTCTTTCCGGTTGTTTTTCCGACAGAGCTCCCGGAAACTGAAAGAACACACGCCTGATCTCTTCAGGTGCTGCATAAGGGAAAGAAGAAAATCAGTCAGGGCAGCGTTGCTGCCAGTACAGCCAGACCCCATGGCGCCCGAAGTGAGGAGTGCTGCTGGGAGTTAGCATTTTCTGCTTGAACGCCTCGAATAGGATCTTACCGCGGCATTTGCATTTATATAAGCGTCTCTTAACATTTTATTGCCACAATCTTGCCAGCACCTACGTGTGTTACTAAAATCTAGGGATGCCCGCAGCTCCAGCGACTTCAGTGGGGCTGTACTGAGGCACGTGATGAAGCGCATCTGTAAGGGTTCCCATGACTCAAAACAATAAAAATAATTTGCATGATCCAAAACAATAAAACCCAGTGCGTACCCTGTTCTTTGGATGCAGGGGGCCAGCTGTGTCCCAGGCAATTCCAGTGGCAGCTGAGTGTCGGTTTTGAGTGGCTACACTTACATGTAAGTATTTATTTATGGGCGCTGCACAGAACCTTTGAAACATGTTCACATAAAATAATTTAAAAAAAAACAAAACCCAAACCCAAGAAGTCTGCAAAGTCAAACTCTGGCACTAGGGAAGAGCTAGGCTTGGACCCCAGTTTGGTGTGGTTCTGCAGACAAAACCCGCTCCCCACGCCCTCTTGCCCACCCTCGGCTTCCTCCATCGCCTTCCTCCGCTCTCCGCTCAGCCACGTGGCACACTGCATGAGCAAAGTGCCCTGGAGCAAAAGAACTTTTTGCTGCTGTTTTTTCTACCCGCTCCCAGCCAGGCCGATGCTGAAGCACCGAAACACTTGTCCAGGCAAAAAGGAAGGAACAGCCGTTAGTCAGGCCGAGAGTCAGGCAGCCTGTGCCGGCTCCGTTACAGTCCCCTCGATACGGCACATGATATCATACGCTACAGCTTCACCAGCTTTACGAGGATTTCTGTGAGAAAAGCAGAATAAGCCCTCCTGATGCAAAGGCTACGTTCTCTGCTAAATTTCAAGCACCTTGAAAGCACTGGGGCATTAAAACCTCTTCAAGAAAGCGTTCCCAGCTGTCTTTTTAATACAACCTGCACTCATTTCCCTAGCCTTCGTCTCAGAAGCAGCTCGGGCAGATGAATCGCCAAACGATGGCACCCTGCAGTGCTCAGCTGAGATCTGGCAACCTGTAAGCCACTAGGAGTTGGGTTTTGTAGAGATACCCCAGAGCGTGCTCACAGGAGGAAGAGAGCGAGGGCTTAGCGTGACAGCAAACGCTGCCGCGGAGGAAAACGTTCAGGGAATTCTATCGATTCCAGCGGCGGTGGGAGAGGACACCACGTCAGGCACTCAGAGTCCTGGTTTCCTAACATAGACACCCAATAAACCGCAGTTACACGCTGGCTATGAGGCAGCAATATGACCAACAGTGCAAGGAGGAGATTTTCTGACATGGTCCAGCTGAAATCAACACCTGGTTTTGGCAGATATTTACAAAATCCAGCACTGGTACCTGTAAAGTTTTTAATAACTGAAGAGTTCTTTTGCTCCACCTTCTTTCTTCACTGTCTGTCCTGGTCCTCATTAGCTCCTTGAGAGGAAACAGAACAGAGGGTTAGACAGCATGTGTAAAAAGTCGTGCACCACAAGGATAAAAAGGACAAGAATTCTAGCTTAATCAAAAATCCCCCAGGAGCTGGGCATTTTGCTGGCCATACCCACGATACCTGGGACCTCTGACACCTCTGTGGTCAGACTCAGCTTTGTGAAACAGAGAAAAGAACGCTAACTGCATTCTTTCTGCACAAAGAGTCAAATCGAGTGCAATGACACGTTAGGGACCATGGAAGTGGTCCCAGAGGGCCTTGGGGAGGCAGCTTCACACCAAGATCTTGTTCTGCGTGACTGGGACTCTGACAGTATTTGTACTGGTCAGGGGCCAAAAAGGATGTTCCAAAATTTGGCTTTAGATTTTGGGCTTAACCCCTGACGTCGACAGGAGGCTGCCCTTGTTTCAGAGAGTCTGAGCACCCTCATAGCCAGTAGCTGAGGAACCATTTCTTTCTTACAGGAAGCATGGTCTCTAAATAAGGAGCTGTCTCCCTGATCATCGAGCTAGTAAAGTTTTTGACTGACAAAATATGTACTAAAGATGGTGTTAGTACAGCAAAAGTCACTGTGAGTTCACAACGATATCACTTTTTGGTTTTTTTTTTTTATATTTCTGAGAAAGAGCACAGTTCTGTTCTGACAGAAGCCAGAGTTGCCAGCTTCGGGTACACGTACAGTTGTTAACTCGGCTTGCTGTATTTCAGCTTCTTGGCCCAGTGAATTGTTCACCAGTGAGGAGCTCTCGGAGAAAGCCGTTCCATCCTGCTATTAGGACAGAAAGGACAGTCAGTAGGCATTACAATTTATGCATACAGTGTAATTCCCAGTCACATAATTCTGCTCAAAGAATGTATTACAATAAAACATTTTCCAAAAATGATTTCATAGTTGCTATTTCTCACGTAGGAAAGGATCTTGCTGTAGTGTTTATCCTACAGCTGGATCCACACCCGTGGGCTCAGTTCAGGCACAGACCCTACATTTTCTGCTACCGTCAGGTCCAATTTTGTCAGTCTTTTTCGGCTTTTAATGAACCTCATATTCTCTAAAGAATCCCCTTGCAGGGTAGCCTAAATAAAGAGAGCAGAAATAGATCCTTTGTTATTGCCCGAGTATTTCCTCAGTTTGAGACACAAAAGATTTTTATCCTTTATGAAGATGAACACCTCTCCAGTTCAAAGAGGCTGTATTTCATGTTAAAGTTCCGCTTCTACTTAGTGATTAGACTGTAATCTACACTGATTAATAGACATTTTAATTAATAGTTCAATTTATGGTAAGAATCTTCCAAAGTGCCTATAAATAAACTTCCATGACATAAGCTACTTAACGCTGTATCGGCTCTCTCCAGCACCTTTCTCAAACACAAATTAGTAATTTCTGGATGTGCTTTAAATGGAGCCCTATCACAGAATGACACCAATAAATACATTTAGGTCTCTACAATTCATAGAAGCTGCTCACTATAGTTTCACCACAGTTATCACCACAGTTATCATCAGTTTCATTTCTGTTATTCTGTGATGTCAACATAAAGGAATCATTTCTAATTTTTCTCTCAGTCTCTGAATGAGCTGACTCCTGCAGGTCTCTTGGCTCTTCTATTATCAGCATCTCTGTATTAATAAAAAAACAAGGTTTAAGAGGAAATTACTGTGAATTGCTGTCCCTAAAAAACCCCACTGAAACCCCCAAATCACCCCCTAGTTAGCTGTCTTTGCGAGTAAGAGC
Source organism: Butorides virescens (assembly GCA_017310255.1). NCBI lineage: Eukaryota > Metazoa > Chordata > Aves > Pelecaniformes > Ardeidae > Butorides > Butorides virescens. The sequence goes on along the minus strand of JADKXX010009667.1, from coordinate 11,203 downwards.
CAGACTGAGTAAATACAGAATAAATCTCATTCCCGACAGGACCACGGAAGAAGAAGAACCTTCCAAGAGAGTTCTTCTTTTTCTAAAAGTTGACCTCCATGGGCTTGCAGGAGGTGGTTTTGTTGATTCACTGCCAAGGCAGCCCTGCAGATTGTATTTCTAGCAGAGCAAAGGAGGGAAAGCAGACACATCACCTTCTCAGGAGGTCTAACATGGAACATTTCTTCTTGCTTGGTATTAACCAAAGCACAATCTTCAAGATACAAATAGAAGTTATTTACATGAACTTGGAAATTTGGAGAGCGGTTTGATTAAACTTGGAATAAGTGGGAAGCTGCTTTTTTTAATTTTAAAAAAAACAAACAACAAAAAACCACCCCCACAACCAAATCTGCAGTTCGGTAGACAATTAGAGAATCCAAAGGTGAAACCAAAAATACCTCCTTATGCCACAAGGAAGGAAAAGACTTGCATTTCATTTCTGTTCTAAGGGACAAAAGAACAGCAAAATACTTATAAAAACAAAACACCTTTTTTTTTTTTTTTACCAATTAACAGCCAATTGCCTTAACCTTTAATTTTTTTGGCCTTTGATTTGTGGAATACTGCACACAAACACCGTGCATGTGTCTCTCAAATATTATGTAAAACAGAAAATATTTCCTGACAGCTAATTCCCTCACAACAGAATTCAAATATTACCTGTGGGATCTTGCTCTTTTCTTGTTTCTTCCTTTTCAGACTCCTTCTGTATTCCGTTTTTTTTCATCTGAAATCCATGATTCTTGAAGTAGTTTGCAAACAACTGAAAACAATTATTTTTGTTTGCTTTCAGAATATAACATAAGAATATTGCAAAGATCAACACAAAGGTATGAATATGAGCTGTATATTAATTACTGCAACCTAGAATTTCGAGATTTGAATTAGGTCATGATGAAAACCTGCGACTTTCTTAAAAAGTCATTTCATTCTGCAGCTTCAACCTTGGCATTGAACTCCGTGAAGAAATGTCTTAGGAACAGCTTGGATCGTTTTTCCTTGAAGGCAGCCAGTAAGGAGGGATGAAAGAAAAAGAAAAAACCATCTGGAATTATCTGTGTGCAGATTTCTCTCCCTGTGTACTGGTGTGCGAGGATTTTTCATCCTCGGAAAGAACAAGCTGTAATTCTGCACCTCGACTCTAAGCGGTGAAGCTGTGCTGCTGTGATGGCCCGGCAGAGCTGTTTGCCTGCAGACCCTGCCTCCTCCATCGCTCCCAGCTACATGAAACCGCACCATGAACGTAGGGCTGCTGCACCCAGTTTACGCCCTATCTTTCCAGATCACCTTGTGTGCATGTTGATCCCTTCGTTATCTTATCACCAGCTCTAACCTTACAGCTTCTTTGAATGATCTGTCAGATGCTGCGTGGGGACACGAGGGGGTTTGACAGGCCCTATTTCCATGAAACAAGTATGACTTTTCTTGTGCGAGGAGAGCAGCAAGGTGCCTCGCCACAGGAAAGGGTGGTCTGGCCCAGCCTTCTAGCCAAAGCGACAGAGGGATCAGGAGCCCCTTGGTTCTCTGAAAGGCAAGTCCCTGACTGCTCTCCAGCTGGAAGCTTAACCTCCAGTTGGGAAAGTACGAAAAAAATTGGCATACCATCTTCCCAAAGCCATTAACAATACAGTAATAACAATAACGTTTAAGCCTGATGTACCGATAAAGTAAACGTAGCAGGGAGATGTGGTCTCGTATTGATTAGGGAGCAGAAACAAACCAGAAAAGAACAAAACAAAGTAGAAAAGACATTGACAGAAATGGAAAAAGTTGTGTGGTAGCGTACAACCAGTCAGGTGCCAGTACGTGAAGTGAAACATCAGCTCTCAAGTGGCTTTGTCATTTTGAACGCATTGGAGTGCTGGAGATTAAAGCCATGAGCTTTAATCCAGTCTTCCTGATGAAGCAATTAGTGGTGAGTATGCAAATAATCATCAGGTATCCAACCAAACTGCACTGCAAACAATGACAGTTTTTTTGGAGTTTGCTGGGAGTTCACATAAAACCAAGTCTGCAAAACCTCTCACAGTTAGAGCCTCGATCTGCAGCAGTCCCATAATCTATACGGTGGCATAAAACCCCACAAGGAACCAATCTTTACCATTTGCAGCTCAGCATGCACCACAGGCTGTGTAGTGTGGGACAGGAGCTTATCCACCCCTCCTGATTTTTTCCACATCATTGTTTTTTTGGTTGGGGGTGCAAGGTCTAAGGTAGCAAGGGTGTCTGTGCAGTCGTTAAGTTGGTTGTATATAGCGTTGCAGCTGAGCTCCTTGTCTACATCCACAAGCAGCTTTCTCTTTCTTTTACTTTTTTTCCTCTGGGTGACAGCTAAATAGAGCAAGGAATGAGAAAAAAAAAAAAAAAAAGTCTAATAAGTTTTACTCACAGAATACTTAAGCACTCAAAAAAGCACTGTGAATCAAAGGGACAGGCTGCTGACCTCCTGGAACACCGTGCAGACTTGACAATAAAAGTACAAGTGCACGGGCCATTTCTCCAATGGTTTTCATAAAGTATACTCTTAGTGTTCCTGTACAGGAAACGCACGTGTGTGTCGTTACAGAAGACATATGACTATTGCACTAAAGAACGGGGAACGTGAGGACTTCATGAGGACACATGATATAGCAACAGGACTGACTAAGCTATCTTTAATCCATCAGGAAGTTGATTGTTCCAAGAACTGCTGATGGACTCAACAGGTTTCGTTACCTCATAATTAGTATCTGCATTTGTCCATTTAATCCGTTAGCAATTTCATTAAGATGTACGCAGCAAACACGAAAGACAGACACAGATGGGTTATATAGCCATAACTTCCTGAATATTATTTTGGCAGGCTGGAAAATTCCAGTATTCTAAATATTAGTGTAAACATGGACTTGTTCATTTGCTAACAGCCACCAGAGTGATAGGTGACATTTAGATTTACTCACCGAAGAAATGAAACATTTCTCTTTTTGGACCTTATTAAGGTTAAAAAGGTCACAAAACAAAATTTTACGAAGGCCTGAAAGTTTTAAGGTTGTTATTTCACACATGAAAATCACTGATGTGTCACTAGCAATAAAAGTTCTTCAGTGACACTCATGAACAGGCCGGGCTTGCACTGCCAGCAGAACTGCAGAGCTTGATTTGGTACGTGAAAGAAACTGTAAGCAGAGATTCGGGCAGATCAGGTGAAGAACCCGATACCATTTCTGTGTAACAGTCACCATAAAATAGAACTCTGACAGCAGGAGCAGATGAAATCTGAAGTGGGAGTAATCAGTTTTGCAAGTATTTTCAGGAACAAGAAGAAAAACGAACGTAGTAACGCAAACATTCAGGAAGAAACTGGTCGAGTTCTGACCTGTATCATCGACTGGCTCGAGCACAAATCCTTCTTCTTCTTTCAGCAGAAGTATTGCTTCAGTCGTTAGATGCCCGACTTCCTTAATAGGGGTGTCTGCGCAGTTGGACTCAACTATAAGAGAACCCAGCAAACAACCCAAATTTGAAAAAAAAGTTTACAAGATGGAACAATGGCTTTATCTCACGACATAGAATGATATCAGACCAAAAAAAAAGAATTAGAAGACTTATGATTTTGTCTATAATCTCGCAATCACTTTAACCAGTAATAACTGGCGGTGCTGCCGCTGCTCATATTCTGCACTGCACGCTTTCCTTTGCTGACACCAGAGCCTGCGTGACCGGGTGGCAGAACAGGCTGAAGAACCCATCTGCAGAAAAACCCACATGACAAAAAGTGTTTGGGGGAAAAAGCAGTTAGTTGCAATACATATCTGCTTCCAGTTCCAGGCAACTGCACGGCAGCGTGGATATTTCGGTCAACATAAAAGGAACAGGTAGCACCAGGACTAGTGCAAGGAGGGGCAAGTGCCGCTGTTTCCCTTTAAAGCTGCTCCAGAATTCCCACTTTTAAAGTAACAGCATGATGGGGGTATAAGGGTTTAAGATATAAAAAGAACTCCAGAAACACTTTTCAAAAATTAATTTCATCGGTATCAAACCTGAAGACGACTAATGCCACCCTTATGAGCTACCAAAGTGTCATTTGTCGCTGAAATATGAAGCCAGAAATATTCACAGGTGAAGTTCAAAGTTGCAGCGTAACCATTCCGCTTCTTTTCCTCTACAAAAGTGCTATCAGAATGTCTAAGCTGCAGGGTGGATCAAGAGCATATCCAACAGGAGATCGCATATAAATATATATGATATAGGCTATATAAAAGGATTTCTGAGCAATGTCAAGTTACAAATCTAGAACTCCTGGGTCAAATTAAATTATACCTAAAATGGTGGATGAAGCGTATTAGGAAAAAAAGCAAAATAAAGGAACAAAGGAAAAAGCCCCGGGATATTGTACAAAGCAGAGTGTGAGTAACTTTGGGCAGGAAGAGAGGGTTGGTGTGGGTGAGCCGGAGCGGACACTGCACACTCACTGGCTGCGCTGTTCTCCGGCAGGTCGTGTGACAAAGGACGTTCTTCCTCCATATCAAGAATGTCTTTATCCAGGCCGTTTTGCTCATCCCTCAACAGGATTTCTTAAATACAAAATACATAGTTTTAATCATTCTAAGCCTTAGTAGGCATGAAATAGCCCAATACAGCCTCGTGTTACTTATTTAAGGTTAATTCTGTGCAAACAAAAAAAGCTCAGCTTCCACGGGTGGCCGTCAACTATACGTGTGCCTTCAACAGAACAGAAAAAGAGAACGTTAGTCTTCATTTTGAGATTTCCACCTTTCCTTTGAAAAATAAGATATTGATATTTTTTAAAAGGTATAAATCTATAAACATCTACATAAATACTCTAAACATAACGACGTCGAAGTTCCTTTGCCGCCTTTGGTATTACAACAAGAAGGATAAAAATGCTGCAGTATTTCACCTTTGAAAAATATAAATGAAATTGTTCAACATTAAGGATGAACTGAATGCCCTCAGTTCTAAAAACCTGAAATACCTCCTCTAATACAATTTCACTTGGCAATGCCTAAGTGATCGTAGATTTCGTGACAAGTAGAAAAAGAATGAAGTATGAAATCAACGAAAAATACAAAATTTATGTTTGAAAATGGTCACTTTCATGCTGTCTTGTTTGTTTTCCTGTAAGAATAAAAATATTTGGAAAGTAACTAACTCTGTTTATCTGTGGCAAAAGCCTACCAATCATATCGGCAGCATCCTCCTCATCTCCAAAGCAGTCCTGCTCGAAACAGTAAGTGTCTTCATGCAGGGCAGGCTGCTCTCCGTCCACGCTCACAGAGTTGTGATCAGCCACGAGGCTGTGGCTGCTCGTTAAGATGCTGCCATCACAGAGGCTCTGTTTTCTTAGTGCATCTGGTTCTTCATCTGAATAAACACAGAATTTCTCATGCTTCGTCTGCACGGATTTTTTTGAAACACCTATTTATCCATTTCCTAATTTTTTCAAGTAATTTTTAAAAGATTGCAAGATATCCCATGCCTCAGATGGAATAAACAATAAACTATTTTAGCTAATTCAGTAAAAAGCAGAAAACGTTGGGGTTTATTCTCAGTCTCCAATATTGTATTAGATTACTTGGGCAGAGTACTTACACAAAATATTAAGCATGAGGTGGTACAACAGGCCAGTCAGCACGAGCGTGAAACAAATGCACTTTTAATAATACCTTTTCCACATGGGGAAAGGACTCAGACTGTACAAAATTTTGCATAAAACACACTTTTCCTTATGGAACATTTCTAATTTCTCAACTTCTCTCACCAAAGTTTCTATCACAGAGAAGTATATTGCTTTCGTAATCCTCTGTAAGTGTGATGTCTTCAGCTCTGCTCTGATTCAAGGTAAAATGTTCAGCAACATCAATGGCACTGATGAAAAAAACATTATACAAAATATAGGGTGAACTGAAACCCATTGACCATTTAGCTGGAACATGAAAACTTGTTTCTAAACAGCCTTCAATCCTGACGTTTTATCATACAACCCCCAAAGATAGCTTCTGTTTTCTACGGCATTGACAGTACCCCAGCTGATCCTCACTTCCGTGGAGAGAACAACTGTTTCCCAAAGCTATTTGCATCTAAGCCATTCAAAGTTTTGCTGATAAAAATGCGCTGCTTTGAATTTCTTCTAAAAGCTAAAAATAAGCATATGGAAAACAGGTACTATACATTTATTAAAAATGATACCTCTAAGCAAGTAGGCAGCTGCCACCTTTGCTCGCCAAAGTTTTGATGCAATCTCCAACGTACATTGCACAGAGAAGACTGAATCTGCAAGACCCAGCCCAAGGGCTGGGGGGAGGTCCATGAGGAGGGGAAAGCATTTACCCAACCGGACTTTGAAATACTCCCCACACCCGGAACTCCATAAGCAAATGATCCAGATGGATACGCAGCAAGCAACCCCCTCAGGGAACAGCAGACGTATTTATAATGATGAGGGAAGCGCCCATCCTCCTCTCCGTGTTTCGTATTTCTCCACTCTCTTTTGCCAGTAAGCTTGGGCTTGTGCAAGTTTGTTCGCATACCAGCTCCCTGCCCTGCTCTCTGCCAGACGCTCGTCACGCAGAAAGCCTCTCATTAGTGCAACGCCATCATCCGTAAATCAAACCTCACGGGCTCTTTGGGCAGGTGGAACAGCCACGCTTTGCAGAGCCAGCACACAGAGGTACCTGAATAAATAGTATTACGTCACAGCTGCGCTTACAAAATACGAAATGCTTACAGATCCCATCCAACTGTATTGAAGCCTCAGTGGAAATCCATTATCCTGGTCCTCTGGAGGCATCAGATCCATCAGAAACATGCCTTGGCCTCCTGCCTTTTATCACTTTTTCTACATTAATGCTGACTCGTGTCAGAAAAGACAAAGAAACAGGCTGGCTTTTCATCGGGAGCCAAGCTGACTGCTGCTGATAAAATACCCCAGCCCCCAGGAGCAATGCAGAGGAAATTAAATGCACGACACTGCGAGGTTACTAGCCAGAGCCTCCTTGGTCTTACAACAGGATTTATGCTAAGTTTTGCATCTTCTCTTGTGGTCAGTGAGTTGTTTGCAGGCTTCACTCAGACCATTTAAAATCAGAACATCCTGAAGCCTAAGGTCAACACATTATTTCATTGTAAAGGTCTGTTGATTAAACGGACTTTAAGGAAGTCTACAAAAGCACAATTCCTATGACCGTAGCCTTGTAAAGCTGACTTGGAATTCTGGAGAATTCCGCTATCAAATCAAAACAATTCCATCTGAGTATTGATCAGATAACAGCAAGGGCACCTTTTACTTCTGAAAATACTAAAATAATGAATAAAAATTGGGGAAACATTTACTTTAAATCAGGTAGTGGTGTTTCAAAATCATGAAATTCTTCAGGTAATGTAATGGACTGATAAGCAGCCTCAAAGTTCTCTTCTGGAAGGTCAACGAGTCCTAAAAGAAACAGACAACATAACAAAATAAAGTAGCCATAAAATAAAAATAACATTCTCCCAAGTACATATAATCAGACTATAAAACTGTCAGGAAGGTCTGCCACCATCCTAAACAACAGAAAGGTGAAGCTTAGGCGCTTTGTCAACAGGACTCCAAAGTGGAATTAAAATCCTTAGTTTACCTATACTTCAGAAGCCATTTTTTTTACAAATACGGGAGAGTCTGCTGCTACAGGACGTGAAATACCGTGAATACATCGGGTTTATGAACAGCTGCTTTAAGGCCCTGAGGATTCTCATGGCTGACATTTAGCCTAGAGTCTCTCACACCACTTCAAATGAATGACTGCGTTTCCTTTTGCTCTCCAATGTCTGTATAGCGCTATTCTCCAGCATCAAATTATTACAAAGTGAGACTGCAAATACTTGGTAATCAGAGAATCCTGGAACAATTTGGGTGAGAAGGGATTTCTGAAGGTCATCCAATCCAACGTTTGCTCAGAACAGGGTTAATACTCTAAGTCAAATCACTTTTGACTGTTTCTGCTGGTGGAGATTCCACAGCAACCCTGGACAGCCTGTTTCAGCATTTTATCACTTCCACTGGGATGTTTTTCCCCCCTTGTATCTAATTGGAGTCTCCCTTGTTGCAATTGTGACTGTTGTGCCTTGGTTTCATGCCGTGCAGTCCTCTGTAAGCTACTATAGTATCTTTTCAAAATAGGTAGTACTGTGTACTTATCTTAAGTGTTTCTTCTAGAGATTTCCAAATGTTTACAAATATTAACAAACTAATCATGATCGCATATCCTTGAGAATAGCGTGGAGTAGATATTCACTATTCAGCAAACAGACCAGGTCACAAAGCACATTAAGGGCCGGCAATAGACGCTGGTGTCCTGTTCTCAGCCTTTTTTCAGACAACAGTGCCTCCCTGTTCGGTGCCTAAGTACGACAGACACACAGCCCGTAGGCAAAGGAGCCAGTTCATCCCTGCTCCCCTCCGGCTGGCTACGTGGCTAGAGCTCAAAACACACAGTCAGGTCTGGCGCTGACACACTGTTAGACATGCTGTTGGTGTCATCAGGAATTAAAATTCATTATCTAGCAACCGAGGCTGAATTCAAGCTTCTTCTCATAAGACCACTGAAGATACTACTTCTTTTAAAGGCGTCAAAGACCTGAAAAGGCATTAAATTAAGCCAGACTACACATCAGCAGTAGGCACCAATAAGTTCAATTTCCTTTGGGACCAATAATGTGTATTTAACAGAAGTAGCCAAAATTAACTTTTAAAATGGGAGCTGTAAAGGACACAGGTGGGAAAATGCAGAATTCTGTACAAACCTGGGCGAAAGGCTGTCTTCATTTTTGTCAAAGCATCGCTACAGTCTGCCAAGAGGTACTTTGCTTTCCTGTGGTAAATCCGCACCACCCCCAGGAGTAAGTGTCCAGAGGTTCGCAGAGCTATGGTAAACTTTGGTGATTTAAAAAAAGTTGTTCAGGAGTCAGTATTTTTGGCAGAATCATTAAAATGAAAATATTACAGAGCAGTAACAAGAGTTCTCCTAAAATACACCATTACAGAGCTCTACGAAATTCAGCGGGGCTTCGTACTGATACAGGGAGTCGTAAACAGAAATGAATTTTCAGAGCCATGAACTTCTAGTTGCTTCTGTTCCTAAACATTGCCATGCCAAAGCATGAGTCCTGAACCGACGCTCTTACTTTACCTAAAACATCTCAGCTGACTGCCAACAAACAGTGTAACGCATCCTGAAACCGAAAGTAGCTGCACATATTCTAGTACTTGACACTTTGGTTATTTAAGTGAGCAGACACCATACCTGTGCCCTTACTTATGCAAATAAAGGCCATAACTACGCCCTTATTTACACAAAGTCTTCCTGCACCAAGCACACGTGGTCATGCTGATGCTAGACAGGACAGCGTGCAAGGGAAAGTAGAGGGTACTCAACCAGTACCTCTTGGAAAACACTTCCAAATAATATAATCACAGAATTGTTCAGGTTGGAAAAGCCCTTTAAGCTCCCCCAGCCCAACCATTCCCCTAACCCTGCCATCCCACCACTAAACCCTGGCCCTAAGCACCTCATCTGCCCAGCTTTTAAATACCCCCAGGGATGGGGACTCGACCCCTTCTCTGGGAGCCCATTCCAGTGCTTGACAACCCTTTTGGTGGAGAAATTTTTCTTCATATCCAAAGTAAACCTCCCCTGATGCAATGTGAGGCCATTTCCTCTTGTCCTCTCGCCTGTTACCTGGGAGCAGAGACCGACACCAAGATTTTAACAATGTTCAGTTAATCACAACCCATGTGAGACAGACAATGAAATTCAGACTATCAAATATCAAGAAGGTATTTTCATGGGGAAAATAAAAAAATCTGCTTGCACCAGCTGAAAGCCTTGGATCTCCTGAGCCATCGATTAGTGACAGCGCAAAGTGTTCCTTGCTGTTCCCTTGGAAGCAGTTGCAACGGCGAGGCCAAGGACTGAGTCATGGGTACTTGACTGCCCGCATCTGCGCTTGCTTGACTCACACCTTATTTGTGATACACAGAGGACCAAGTCTCTCATAAGTGCTACGTATGCTTAATTATATATTTAACGGCTTATAATGGGGGACCTGGAAGAAGTCCACTGAAAGGGGAAGGATGGTTGCAATATGTCAGAAGTTATTTATTGTAAGATCAGCGAAAGCAATCTCCTCAAATGGTCTGTGTACAATTTCACGGCGGTTTCCTTAGTCCCTTGATGTTGGTTAAGCAGATGACTCTTCAATCTTTTGGAGACAATTTCCTCAAATACCAGCATTGCCCAAATTATGTTGAACAACACCAACAGCTGGTACTCAAAGTCTCCGAAGAAAGACCAGTGCTACTGCACCGATGGACTGGTGTTGCTTCATGAGCAGCTCAAACCCACGTCCCGTGATCCTTCAGCCAGCGGTGCCCGCAGAGCGCTCCCTGGAGCTCTGTCAGGGTGCGGAAAAATACATTTGAATACTCTGTGGTAATGTTTTCTTACACTGTAGTTGAATGTAGGCCACTGGTATCCAGGAGTAAAATAGCAAGTAAAATATTTATATAACTGTCATTTAAAGGGATGGAGATTTTATCCGAGTGAGAACTGAATAAAATCAGATTAGGAGTTTACCTCACACTGGTTTTGAAATAGCCACAAATTTGTCCTAAACTCAGTCTCCACGACAGCAACAGTCCTGTTCCCTACAAAAGATGAACACCTCTACCCCAGAACTTACCAGAAGACACCGCATTTAATAGCGTACCTTTGGCGAGATGATCTTTTCAATGGTAGTCTCTAAATTGCACTCAAATATATGAGCTTTGGTAAGCTTCTTCTCCCAGTGGGCAGCAAGCCATATTTTGGCCAACGGCCCGCGCTTGTTGACGAGCAAATGCATGTAGAACATGGCGCCTGGGCGAAGGCTCACAGGCCAGCCCTGCCGCCGCCGCCCTGCGCTCTTCCCCTTCCAACGGGAGAAGGGTCCCGGGCACGACGCGGGAAGAGGGATTTAGTGGGATCCTGAGGGGATGGGGGCACCCAGATGGGAGTGGAGGGGATGGGGGGGATTTAGCAGGATCTGAGAGGATAAGGGGACCCAGCTGGGCGCTGAGGGGATGGGGGGGGATTTAGTGGGATCTGAGGGGACCCAGCCAGGCGCTGAGGGGATGGGGGGGGGG
>JADKXX010009666.1:0-33344 GCA_017310255.1 Butorides virescens | reverse complement strand
GGTACCGGCGCGGCAGATGGAGCGGCTGGAGGCGCGGGCGGCCCGGCTCCGCGCCCGCCTCGACCGCTGCACCGTGGCCGGGCTGGCGCTGCTGGCCCTGGGCGGGCTACTGCTCGCCGCCCTGCTGCTGGCCGCCGCCGCCGCCCGCCGCCGCGCCCGGGCCGCCCGCCGCACCGGAGGCACCTACGGCTCGGTGCGGCTGCGGATGCGGAGGGTGTCGGCCGAGGGGACGCGGGCGCTGCTGGAGAGCCAGCTCAGCCCCCCGCCCCAGCCCCCCGAGGGGCCGGGCTCCTAGCCCCGCATGCCCCAGGGACCCCGTGCTGCCCCGGGCGCCCCGCAACGCCGGCAGCAGCGGGGGTCCCCTCACCGCGCCCCGACACTGATGCCATCCGGTGAGGCTTCGTCCGCGCCCACCCGGCAGCCTTCGGCCACCTTCCTTGCCCCCCCCCGGACCCCTCTCGGATGGGGCTCCCATCCAGCAGCACCGGAGCGATGCGGCTTTGGGGTGCCCCGCTGGGCTGCACGGCCCTGCCCAGGCTGTCCCCCCACCACCGGCACGGGGGGAACGTGGACTTCGGATGCCCCGCTCGCCTCCTCAGCATCTTCCTGAACGGGGTCCTGCCCACCAGCATCGGGGCAACGGTGGGATTTCCGTGCCATGGCCGGTTGCAGCCTGGGCCGGACGCGAGGCCGAGCTCTCTGCCGCAGCCGCAGCCGCCTCCTTCCTGGCAGCCAGGACCCGGGGCCGGCTGCTCCTCTTCGGGATGGAGCTGCTCATTTTCTGCCATCAGTGACCTTTTTTAGCAATAGTTTCTTGTAAAACTCTGGGGGGGTAGGCTTGGCGCTTGCACCACTCTGGGCAGAAGAGAAGGAGACAGCAAGCGTGACCACTGTCCGTGCAGCGGGGTCCAGCCCCCCGCCACCCCCCAGCCCTTGCACCCCACCAGCCCCACTCCAGAGAGCAGGATGAAGGCCGGGACACCCGCCCACGCCGTGCCGAGCATCCCGCTCCCACCAGCAACCCCGGAATGGCCTCCTCAAAAATCATGGTGCTCTGTCTGGAGGAGAGAGGACAATTCCCAGGTCTTCTGTTCCCGCGTTCGGCAGCTCTGCCCGCCGGGGCGCCCGCGCGCGAGCCTTTGTGCTGATCACAAGAGCCATTGTCTGCGTCGTGAAGGTAAAATTGCATCTCGGGAATTAAACATGAAGCATCATTAAAGCACAATGTTCTGTGGAAAGAAAAATCGGTACGAGCAGGATGCTGAGAAAGGGAAATTATTATCCCATAGGAAAATGCAGACCCACAAAAGGCAGTGTTTGGCATGAACTGCCACCAGGTTTTAATCTGTCCCATAAATCACTCGCTTCAAATGTTTCCAGGTGGGGACAAATCTCTCCAGACAACCCCACACAAGAGGAAAGTCATTTTTACACGTGGTGCAATTGCCCGGGTCAGGTTTTATTTCAGGGCTCCCGGCGTCCCCCTCGGATGCTGGCAGAGCCTCTGCCCGGTGTTTTCCTTTCTAACGCTTCGCAGCCGGTTCTTCCTGGTGCTGCAAAGGGCCACGTGTCCCCTCTCCCCATCACTGTGTCACCCATTCATGCCCCATATTTATTGTAAGGCCCCAGGAAACAACCTCAGATGGCCTCACACCCGCAGCCCTGGCACCCTGGCACCTTCCCCTGGGATTAAGCCATGCTTGGGGCAAAATGGGTGGCTGTGCTCCACTGTCCCCCCCGCTCCGTCCCCTGGAGGTGCAGCAAAACCAGCCCACGGGGAGAGCGTTTCACCCCTGCGTGCCATTTCTGGATCCTCCCCAGCTTCCGCGGGAGAAGCCGGTTTTACCGGAGGAGGCGGGAGGTGCGGGATGGGCACTGGGGAGGAGCGGGTGGCACCGTGCCCGGTGGCGAGGGGAAGGGCAACGGGCGGCAGACACCAGCCCTGGCCCCGGTTGCCCCGATGCCGCAGGGATGGGCAGCACGGCCGCAGCGAGAGGCACCGGGCAGGGTGCGAGGCACCGGGCAGGGCACGAGGCACCGGGCAGGGCACGAGGCTGGCTGCCCCCGGCCATGCCACCGCACCGGGCCACGGAGCGTGGTGCAAGGGCAGGGACGTGGCAGGCAGCGCGTCCTCGTCCCCCTGCTCAGCACAGAGCTCTCCAATGCCCCAGTTTGGGGGTGCCTCCGCTTGTGCCAGGGGAGAGCAAAGAGGGAGCGGCCCAGCACGCCTTTCCCAGTCCCATGTAATGGGGGCTGCTTTGTTTTCCCGTCTGTGCAATACGCACCCGATCCACGCACGGGATCCCAGGGAGGGAGCATCGTCTGCGGGGTAATTAGCGGCGCCGGGGGCTCTGCCTTTGGGAGCGCGCGGGGCAGGTGCCGCCGGGCTGGGCGGGCTGGCAGATGGCCTGAAGGGCTCTCTGGGGATCTCAAGCCATTACCAATAATCCAACGTCTTTCTTCAAACGTGACGCGGAAGCGCCTCGCCGGTGCTGCGGGAGGAGGGAGGGCTGTGCCCGTGCCAAGGCCGCACACGCCAGCCCCAGCCGCTCTTCACGGCCTCCCCATAAAATTAACTGGAGGTGCGTGGCTTGATGTGCTCCCTTGCATGTCAATGCTTTCCATCACTTTAGCAGCAGCCGCACGGGGATGGGGACACACGGCCGGGGGCCTGGACCATCCCTCCTGCTGGTGGGAGACCTGGCCCTTGCAGCCGCCGTGCTCGGTGCGGTAGGAGCCCGCAGCAGGGACGGCCGCCCCCCAGCCCTGCTCGGGGAACAGGGTCTGCGCCCGGCTGCCAGCCCTGCCGATGGAGTGAGGAACGTGCTCGGGATCGCTGGTCCCCAGGAGCCACCTCTGCCATGCTCCAGGCAGCTCCGCAGCCGCCCTCCGCTCTCCTGACCCCCCCATCCTCTGACCCCGAGAGGAAGGTCCTCACCTCCTTTTACCCATCCTCTCCGGAGAGCGGAGGGCACAGCCCTGGGAGCCCCCAGGGTCAAGCACGGGCCTGCAGCGGGCAGGGCTCAATGCCGGGCGCTTGCCCCCTTTGAAGCCCCTCTCCTTTCCCACCTGCTCCCCCAGCTGCACAGCACCGCCAACCCACGGGGGCTGAGCGCCGCAGACAAAAGATTGTTTATCAGGATGCGCCACAGCCTCTCCCGGCGCTGGCTCGCTTTAATTAGCCCCATCAAAGCCGGCTGCGTCTCTCCCTCCTGAAAGGTTGCAGAACATGATTAATTCAGGCGCAGAAAGCAGCCGCCTCCCGCAGAGAGGGGCCCCTCTGATAAGGCCAAAGCTGTTTCCTCTCCCCAAGCACCCCGCGTCTCCCAGCCCCACACAGCAAGGTTGGGGGCTCCCCTCTCCTGGAGCAAAGCTGTGGATGGGCTCAGGCTGCCCCAGGAGCCGGTGGGGACGGGGGGACAAGCAGGAGCAGGGGTCTCACCGAGCCCTGGGTCTCGCTCTCCATCCCACCCATGCTGCAAGCACAGCCACGCTTTGCTCCGGTCACGGGCATCGCCCGCTGCCCACCCACGGATCTGCAGGCAGGACCAGCCACCAAAAGCCCCAGAGACGTGCTACGGGGATGTCACATCCCTGCTGCGTCTGGGCTCAAAACCAGCTCTTGCAAACACAGAAGCCCACGCACAAGCCCTGGGGAGATGCAGGGGATGCTCCGGCTGCCCCCAGCGCTGAATTTCTACGGCCGGTCCTCCCCGCTCCCACCCGCACGCAGCCCAGGTTGCACACGCCGTAACTCAGCTTTATTAGCTGCGTTTGTAGGCGAAGGGGTTTTCAAAGGAAAAAGCCTTTGGGGAAGAGAGATAGACAGGGGGATCGCTTCCCCCCTTTTTAGTTATGCCAGCACGGCTGCATGCAGCGTACCGACGGCATTCAATACCCCGGAGAGCCAATTACCGCAAGGAGCGCAGCCAGAGCCAAATCTGGGCTGTTCTCCACTTAATTTTCTTAATACAGTCACATCGTCTCGGAAAAGCGCTGCCGCTCAGGGGAAGGTACAAAGCGGGTTCCCAGCGTGAATCCTCCACCTCGGGGAGGGCAGGCACAGCCCGGGCAGAGCTTTGGGGCTTCCCCTCTCAGGGTGGGAAGAAGGGGGCTGCGGCTGGGGGGGGAAGGGGGGGCACTGCCAGCAAGCACCAGCACAACGCTGTTGTCAGGTTTTTATTTCGATCTCACGAACTTCCTTCCAAGAAATCAAACCGCGAGAAGAAAAACATGGTATGAAGCCCTGACAGGACAGACGAGCGCGCAGCCCCCAAACTAACTGACCCCGGGGGGAGCTGCGGGGAAGGGGGGAGGTTTCCAGCAAGAGCTCAGGAGCCTGAGCCACACAGACCTCACCCTCTCTCCCCAAGCTGTTTGGCAGAGTTCAGCCAGGCAGAGCCACACCAGTCTCACGCAATGGGACCGGCGGTAGGGAAACGTGTTCTACAAACCTCTTCTGCAAAGCAAATCCCACAGCCGAGCCAGCCCCCGCTGCGCATCCCCAGGAGGAGCCCAGCCCGGTGCCGGGCTCAGCTCCGCAGTGCCTGCGGGGCCAACGCGGGGCCCGGGAGGTCGCCCAGGTACTGAGCACCCTCCCTCCCACCCCAGCCTGGCCAGCAGCCCTCGCCACGCCACCCACGGGGCTCTGAAGCACCCCGAGAATGAAAACCAACACGGGTTCAGGGGAGAGAGGGGGCAGGTGGGGCCAGGAATTCAATATATGTCTCTTCTCCTGCACACTAAAGGCTTTGCTGGTGGTGGGCACGGCCGTGTGGGAGCTGATCTCAGCCACTGCTGGGGGTCTGCTCACGGAGACCCCGCGGGTCAGGCTTCCTACCCCTTCACGCTGATCAGCCCTCGCTCGGATAAAGAGCAAGAGAGAAACCATCTCCGCATGGGGAGCCCCCTCCGGCTGCCACCTTCAGCGAGGCTCCCGCAGCTCCCCGGCACCGGCGCGGCGAGAAGCCAGCTCCCTCCTCAGCACCGAGCGCCGGCGTAACCCCAGCAGCCAAAGCGGTGCCACCCCGAAGAAGCAGAGGAGGAAACCCCCCCACCACCCAGAGGCCGCTCTCGGAGTGTGGCACCCCACGCTGCCACCTCGTGCCGGGCAGGACCCCTTCAACTGGGTGCAAACGGCCGGGCACCCTCAGAGGGGCACGGAAAGAAACGAACCGACTGCCTCCTCTTCTGTTCTGCACGCAGGGAAACCTTTATAGCTGGTCTGACAGACAGGAACGTGGCCCCGAATGGGGAGAAGAAAATTGCTGCTGAAAAGATCAAAGTCCACTCAACGGGGAGCGAAGAGGGAAAAGCGCTCCGGCTTCCCAGGAGACCGCTCTGGCCGCAGCCGTGAGAAGCCGTGCAGTGACTCCTCACATGAACATGTCGTCATAGCCCGGAGGGGGAAGGTGGTCGGGATCCGGCCTGGGAAGAAATTCAGAGCAGAGTCAAACCAGGAGCGAGAGCTCAGTCCTGCAGCAACAGGAATGAGCCAGCCCGGAGAGCAGGCTGGGGGTACGAGGCGCAGCCGAATACCCACCCAGATCTACCAGCTCCTAATGGGCCAAAGGGGTCGAATCTGGCACCTGGTGGAACCGCTCCCGGGGGAAGGCGGCCTGGAATGCCCAATGATGGATCAATGCCAGGCTGCGGGCGGCCAGACCGGAGAGGATCCACAATCATTCCCCCACTCCGACCTCTGGGGAGAGGAGAAGCAGAGAAGGAGATGAGATTGGCACCGGTGAGAGAGGAGCAAAGCGCATCCCTGTGCTGCAGCAACACCGAGCGCAGGAATGTGGGGTGAAGCCGACACACGGAGCACATGGGAAGGAAAGCACCCCCGCAACGTGGGCCAGGGCAAGCCAGCGAGGCGGGCTCACGGCAGCAAGACAGAGAGCACTCAACGCGTGTTTGTGTGCGTGTGTAGGAGCGCTGGGGCTCAGCAGATCCTTGTCCCACGGAGGCTGCTGTCTGCCACAGGAGGGAACCCGAACGCATTGCAGCCTGCTCCTCCCCGGGGCTATCACAGCCCTGCAAACCTGCCCGCACCACGCCACGAGGTCGGGGGCAGGATGCAAATCACAGCTCATCGTCACGCCGAGACGGGAGTCCTACAGCTGCAGAGCGCGCGCCCAAGCCCAGCAAAGCTGGGCACCAGCAAAGCCCAGGTCCGAGGCACCACCGTGCCACCCAACCCCCAGGGCTAGCTGCAGCCACGCGCAGGGGAGCAGCAGCCCTCTCCCGCCTGCCAGCCTCGGAGCTGATGCCCCAAGAGGCACTCGGAGCAGCGGAGAGGCAGCTCCCCTCTTCCCCCGGTTCCTGCAAGGAGCCAGTTAGGGCGTCAGCCGTGGCCGGTGAGTCCCAGCGGGCTGCTGGCCATCCCCTGGGGAAGGGCCAGACCTGCTGGCCCTCGCTGCCGGCTCCTACTCCCGTCGCTGCTCCCTGCTCCCGCGGGCCAGCAGCGCGTCCTGCCCCGGGCCGTGTTGCAAGAGCTCGCAGAGCCGGCCGGGGCTCCCACCAGCCTTTCCAAGGAGCTGCCTGGAAGTCATTTGCTGACCACGGTGGCTCCTCGGAGCTGCCCCACGCTGCGAGTGCCATTCCTCATGGTCGGCTTTGTGCAAACTCAGCTGGAGCCTCTGGACACCGCTGCCATCATACAAGTCATTAACAACCGCGCTAATGAGTTCCATTACGCCAGGCCGGCTGCCCAAAGCGCCCCGGGACAGCCAGGCCCCACGAGCATATGCCTGGGAGCCTGGGTCTCCAGCCCCAGCGCTGGCAGGTGTCAGCACACAAGTCTGCTTCCATTTATGATCTTTTTTGTCACTTATGGAGAAACTTCTGATGACGGGCTGGAGGCAGCGAGAGAAACAGGGTCTCCCCCACAACCGAACCCCCTCTCCTCACGCTATCAGGTTTCCTTCCAGCCACCCAGGCTCCAGGCCTCTCCTTCCAGCCGGGCAGGATGTTTTTAGCTGGCCCTTTTCTAGCCAAACCCATGAAGAACCGAGTCTTGCAAAAGGGGAAAAAATGCGATCCCCACAGGAGAGTGGTTCCAAAGAGGACTCCCCTGGGCCGCAGGACGCTCTGCAATGGCTCCAAGAACTGGTTTTTGTCTGACTGTGTGCTTTTAACTGGAATGGAAGATGACAGGTTCTCCTTTGGCTGACCAAACCCAAGAGCAAGAGATGTATCTGTGAAGATCAGTCCCCCAGACAGCCCTCCTCCTACCCAGGCTTCCTCTTGAGTGCCTCAGACAGCCAGGAGGCTCGCAACCAGGCCTCGAGAATCTGTGGACTCGGCTTTAAGCCTCCCCTTCTCCAGACTGCTGGGCTGTGGGCGCAGCAGCTGGTAACATTTTAAATTAGAGGCTTACATTCACTTAACAATGTATTCAGCTTTGATTTACTGAAGGAATTACTGCATGTTAAATGAATACAAGCTGATTATTAAACAGACGCAGATTGCAACCTATCATCTATGCAAGAGACGGGATCTTATTACGATATTAGAACCATATTGAGGTTTAACAACTGTCTTTTGGTCCCTTGCAACTTGCACCGAGCAAGTGTCCCATCGCCGTCCCCACTTAGAGACGCTTCCCTGGACGCCTGAGCCAGGTGGAGTCCAGAGAAGGTCCCCAGCCACCCCCACGCATCCCAAGGGCAGAGCAAGGGATGCTCCCCGGGCACGCAGAGCACGACCTCTCCCAGCCATACTCACCCAAAAGGGTCCAGGTCTTCCCCACCAACAGCGAAGGGGCCCAAGGGGGAAGGCCTGAAACGCAGAACACAGCGAGACATTCGGCGAAGGGGAGCCCAGCTGCGTGGGGCGAGCAAGCGGGCAGGGCAGCGCAGCCAGCGTGGTTGCTGGTGCTGTGCTCGTGGGTGCTCTGCCACGGCAAGCACTGCAGCACCCAAGGGACCTGCAGGACCCTGCGTGAGCGGGCTGGTGTTGGGAGCCACCCCGTGCCCAGGACACAGCATTCCCTGCTCCGGGGGGCAGCTGGGTGGGGACGCCGGTGTGCGTGGCAGGCTTGCGGGAAGCTTGCTGAGATGAAGGGGGCCCTGCTGTTCCCGCTGCTCCAGGCTGGAGCTGTCTGTGGACGCTGGGAGTTTCCATGCCAGGGGCTCCCTGAGCGATGCCAGGCTAGGCCAGGCTCTCCAGCATGTCCCGGTCGGAGACACAATGACAGTCCTGCTTCCAGGAGCGCGAGGACAGCGGGGCGGTGAGCCTGCAGCCAGCCGTCACATCTCCTTGCCAATAATATGTGCCAATAACATGGTTTCAGAGCTGTGCCCAGCTCCAGCCTGTCTGCCCAGGCCTCCCCAGGGAGCATCTCGCACCCTAAGCACCAGCAGACAGCAGTGGGGTTAAAGGAGCAAGAGGTGACACACAAGGCAGAAGCCACGGCCGGTCCCCAAGAGATGGCAGAGCCACCGCAGCGTCTCTGACTTCCAGTCAAAGGGGATTACAGCCTGGTGGGGGAGAGAGGGGGGAGCCCGCCTGCCACATACGAGGGATGGCTGGGCACGAAGGGGCCAGGGAGGGACGGTGAAGCTGGTGCCGTGTGTCCCCTCTCCCCAGCTTTGCCAGCAAAGGGTTTCAAAGGGAAAGCAGGGGCAGGAGAGCAAGGAGAAGATCTTGGTCTCTGTTCCTCTCCGCCAGCCCTGCACCTCCTGGGCCTGGCCCCAAGCCCCGGCTGGGTGCATCGCCCTGGGAGGGCAGCTCTACCAGCCACAGCAGGCAGGAGGCTTAGAGGCAGCCCCAGCTCTGGGCCACACGAAGGCAGAGCTCTGCACCCACCACACACCCTCTCCCCTGTGAGCACAGACCCCACCGCTCTGCTGGAGCCCACGGCTCCATCTGACACCCAGCGCTCTGCTGTCCCTCCCCGAGGCTGCTCGGCCCCACGGCAGCACCGTCCTTCCCACTGCTCTGCCAGCCCCGGGGGTCCCTCAGCCAGCACAGAGCAAGGTCTCCTTCCACTCCCCAGCCCTGCACGCTGCCCTCTCCCTCCTGGGTCTGTAAGGTCTCCACCTACACCCCCAGGCAGTGCCAAAAGAGGGGCAAACCAACACACAGCTCCAGAACAGGCCACCCCTCAGCGGGCAAGTTAAATCAAACCCAAGCACGCAGCCAAGGAGGCTGAGACTGGCTGGGGAGGGTTTGGATCCCCTTTGCTCCCCATCCCCTGCGTGCGAGATGGGGACCAGAGGTGAAGTTTGGAGAGTTTGGTCTCACGGAGGACCGTCAGCAGCCACTCGCTCTTTACTCACCAGGCCGGTGCTCTCGTGTCTGCTGGCCGCCGGGGAGGAGCCCTGAGGGGGTCATAATCCCGGGGCAAATTAGGATCCTTCTTCTCAACCTCAGGCTCCTTTTTGGCCTTTTCTGCGGGGGCCCCGAGGGGAGCAATGATGCCTGAAGCAATCCTTGTTCTCAGCTCCTCGGTGTTCTTGTACACCCTGCAGGGAGGAAAGGCGAGGTCGTGGGCTGAGGAGGCCACGGCACCCGGGTGCAAGGTGCTGGACCAGCTGTGAGAGAGGTGGTGAGGGGACAGATGTGCCCAAAGCATCCCTGGCACAGAATGTCCCCCCCAGCTGGCAGCACGGAGGGGATGGGAAGGGGTAACAGCACACAGTGGCACCAAAGCCCTGACCCTGTTTGAGAGGGCAGAGGTGCCAGCCAGCCCCGGGGACTCCCTTGTGCTGTGGCCATGACCCAACCAGTTCTGCACTGGAGGAAACCACAGCACATAGCTCCGGCCTTTAGCAAGGCCACAGGGTGCCTGGGCCACGGCTGAAGGTGTCTGGTCCACGGTTGAAGCTGTAGCACCACTGGGCGGTGTCCACCCAGCCCAAACAGGCAAGCGGTACTCTGGAAATAACAGTGCTGGGCTGGTGCAGCCCGTTCCCAGGTGGGGTGCCTCTCCCCTGGGCTCCAGCCCAGGGTCCCACCATCCCCTAAATCCCCCTTGCCTGCCAGCAGTGTGGAGAGAGGCAGGGGAGGGAGCTCTGCCTGCATTTCAGGGCTGGCTGCACTGCCCCGGGGTTTGTAGTGGGGAGGGGAGTCCTCCAGGCCCCTCCTAACTTAGCCTCTGCCCCCTCCCCATCCGGTGGGACAATTTCTCCTGCACAGAATGATGGGGAACCGAGATTACTTGTGGAAATCGTCCAGGTGCTCTGGGTTGACGTAGTCGGCCACTGCCAAGGTCACATCTGCCACCTTCTGAGAACTGCGATCCTGGCAAAAGACAAGGGGAACAGAGAGTCAGCAGCCCAGCAGAGCTGGGAGTGAGGGAAGGAGCAGGTACGACCACAGCTGGGGGCTTGGGACACCCGGAATGGGCTTGCCTGCCTCTCGCCACGTCCCTGAGCTGTGCCTGAATCCCCAGGAGCAAACAAACTCCAGTGTACAGCGAGGCTCTCCCTGCTCGCTCTTCCAACCAGGGTTGCAAAGGGTGAAAGCAAAAACACCCCGGGCAGGTGCTTGTGGGGGACAGGAGAAAAGATCTGCAGAAAAATCCTGAGCTGGGAAGGGAACGCAAAAGGGGCAACGCCTGGGCCAGAGTGCGCAAGGCAAACCACATCGCTGCCTGCTGCACACCCCTAACACCCCCTGGGTCTGCCCCGTCCTGAGGGACAAACATCGCTGCAAGTAACATCAAAAATGTAAGGAATGGGCCCTGCTGTTGCTTGCACATTTTGGGCGGCAGCAGCCGCTGCACCTGAAGGACCCCAAGCCTGCAGGGTGCTCACCATGACGTTGAGGATCATACTGTCTTCCACCATGATGGCCTTCAGCAGCAGCTCACGGGCATCGTCCGTGGACTTGTAGCGCAGCGTGTACACCTCCTTGTTGGCCTCCCAGCCGGCGGGCAGCAGCTCCGACTTCCTTTCATCAGGACCTGGCTGCAACAGGAGACACACGTGCTGCTGAGACCCTGCCCAGGAGCCCAGTGTGTTGCAGGGCTGGGGGGAGCTGTCTTGGCTGCACAGAGATTTCGGAGGGGACCTAGGTCTCCAGGAGGGGATCTGTCAGTGCCTTCCAGGTTTTGACTGCAGGAGCAGGGTTTTGTTTCCTACAGGCTGGCCCTGCCTGCTTGCTGGCCTCCCACAGGGCCCCTGCGCTGGGACCAGGAGGGACCCAACCAGCTTCTGCTGAGGAGGAGGAGGCAACAAAGCCCCAGACTGGGGGACGATGCTCTTCCCTGCCTGGCACCTCCTGGCTCCTCAGCACGGGACGGAGCTGCCTGGGACAGGGAGGGAAGGCTGTTGTCCTGTTTGTCCCAGCCCTATAGTGGTGCTGTTGGGGGGCACTGCCCCACACTGACCTCTCCCCTGGCACTGGGGGGTTTCTCTGCCAAGGCAGTGCCCTGCACCCCTACCATTGCCCCCCAGCACTGCACCAAGGACCCTCCCAACACCCCCCAGCACCGCAGCAGGCTCCCAACCTACCAGACCCCCCCACACTTAGCACTGGGTCCAGCACCACCCTGTCCGCCTCCCTGGTATCACACCAGGGCGCTCCGCTGGCACCACATTTCCCCCCAACACTGCACTGGACACCCATCTTTTAGGATCACAGAATCGTTTAGGTTGAAAAAGCCCTTCAAGCTCCCCCAGCCCAACCATTCCCCTACCCCTGCCATCCCACCCCCAAACCCTGGCCCTCAGCACCGCCTCTGCCCGGCTGTTAAATCCCCCCAGGGGTGGGGACTCGACCCCTTCCCTGGGCAGCCCCTTCCAGCCCCTGACAGCCCTTTGGGGAAGGAATTGTTCCCCAGGCCCAACCTCACCCTGCCCTGGCACAACTTGAGGCCGTTGCCCCTCGTCCCATCGCCCCTTCCCTGGGAGCAGAGCCCGACCCCCCTGGCTCCCCCCTCCTCTCAGGCAGTTGTAGGGAGCGATGAGGGCTCCCCTCAGCCTCCTCTGCTCCAGGCTGAACCCCCCCCAGCTCCCCCAGCCGCTCCCCAGCAGCCTGGGGCTCCAGACCCCTCCCCAGCTCCGCTGCCCTTCTCTGGACACGCTCCAGCCCCCCCAGGTCCTTCGGGGAGGGGGGGGGCCCAACCCTGACCCCAGCAGTCGAGGGGCGGCCCCCCCAGTGCCCAGCACAGGGGCACGGTCCCTGCCCTGCTCCTGCTGGCCACACTTTTGGTAGGGGCTCCCCCTCGCAGCACCCCACCGGCCCCCTTCCTGGTATTGCACTGACCCCCCCAGCACCGGGACCCCCGCTCCGGACCCCCCCAGCAGCACGGAGGCCCCTCAGCCCCCGCACCGGCCCGGGTGCCCCCGACACCCCCGGCGCCGCACGGCTCCCCCCCACCGCCCCGGCCCGGCAGCGGGCGCCGGGCTCGGCCGAGCGGCGCCGGCGAGCAGCGCTAGGAAAGGCCGGGGCTTGGCCGCGGCCTCCGCGGCGGAGGAGCCCGGCGGGGCCCGGCCGGGCCCGTACCTGGTCGCCGGCGCCGAGGCAGCGGTAGCCGTGCCGGACCAGCTCCCAGTGGACGCCGCAGACCAGCGCGTCCTGCGGGCGGGAGACGGCGGCCCGCGCCCAGGCGTACAGCGCCTCCAGCCCCGCCATGGCTGCGCCGCACCGAGCAGGCGCGGCCGGGCCGGGCCCGCGGGGGAACCGCCCGGGCAGGGCCTCAAACGCCGGGCCGGGAGCGCTGCCGGGAGCGGAGCGGCGGGGCCGGGCAGGCCGGGGCCGGGCGCTCCTCACTAGGGGGCCCCCGCCTCCTGCGCAAGGCCCGGGCCCGCCTCCCCCGAGGGCAGGGCCGGGCCGGGCCGGGGGCTCCGGGCGCCGCGGGGGGCTGGGGCCGAGCGGGGGGTTTCTCCATGGGGAAATGATCCTGCCCGCAGCGGGCGGCAGCGGCCTCGCCGAGGGGTCTCTGCCCGTCGACAGCCCCCGTGCAGGGCCGGGCACCCAGCACCACCCGGCAGCCTGCGGGTTGGGGTCTGCCCGACCCTCCTTGCCCTGTCCCTGGTTCTGCTCCTGACCTGCCCCATCCCCATCCCCATCCCCATCCCCATCCCCATCCCCATCCCCATCCTCATCCCCATCCTCATCCCCTGCCCCTGTCTCTTTCTTGGCCATCAGAAAAGCAGTAGAATCTGTGGCAGGGTCTGCACGCGAGCCTTTCCCTTGGGACCGAAGGGACTGAAGCACTGAATGGCCATCCATGGGTTTATTTCATTCCTTCTGTGGCTCCTTTCTCTGGGCCACAGTATTTGAGAGACCTCCATTGTGTTCAGGTTGCCACTGGAAGGTGTTCAGGGGCTTTTTTTCCTGTCCCTGGGCCAGAGCCAGTGTCCTCGGTGTGACTGGCAGGACCTGGGATGAAGCAGCCCCCATGGCAGGGAACGCCATCATCTGCTGCTTTCCCAATCCGAGCTCCAGCTCCTTGGGGATGCTCATCTTGACTTCATTATGCGTCAATTAATTAACTCGCACTGTTCGCTCTTTCCATTTCCCCCTCAAGAACTCACTGAGGCTGAACAATCGACCGCAGACCGGCAGGCCTGCCTGCCCGGCAGCCCCCACGCCTTGGCGCTGCCCCTTCGCACGAATCATCGCCGTGCCGGCCGGGGAGCTACCGCACCTCCCGCCATTCCCCCCCGCCAGCTCCGTGGAAAACGGCTGAGTGAGCCGCACCGGCCACGCCGGGCTCGGCAGGAAAGCTACCGCTGGTTTTCCACGGGGCCGGGATTTCAGCGCGGGAGCTTTGCGAGGGAGGCGTCGGATGGGGATGCGATGAGAACAGCAGGAAATGCCTCAGCCGGAGCTTTTCCAGCGCTGGGCTTGTGATTCACAGCAGCAGGCAGCGTTTCCGCCCCACGGCTCGCTCCTGGCGGGCAGCGGCCGCGGTTGCAGGCTTTGACGGCATCCGCATTTCACTTTCCCGGCACGGCCAGTGCCTGGGTGGGCGATGGGGGTACCGGTAGCTTTGGTCGAATGCCCCCTCCTGAGGCAGAATTTGAAATCGTGGGGTTCCCCCCCCCCCGCAAACCCGATCCTAAACCCTATATCCCAGCGCTGCTAATGGGCTTCCCCCACCCGCCTGCAGACGCGGTGCAGGTGCCGGAGCGTGTGGGTGTTTGGGATCGGCGACCATGGGAGCCGGTGGTGCCTCGGCGGGGCGAGAGGCGGCAGGAGTTGCCCACGAGCTCTGCCGAGTGCTTGCCAAGCTTTCCTTTTTCCATCCAACTTGCTGCCATCCCTGTTCACCCACCATCCGCCTCCCTCCCCTCACCCATCGCCGCCCGCTCCCGTCCAGCACCGGCCTGTCCTCCCGCAGCCTCACCTCCGTGTCCGTCTTTAAAAATTTATTTTCCCTTCCCCATGTCGTGCCGGCTGCCCCAGACCACACATGGGGGGTGACTTTTGGTGCTGAGACCCCCCTGGCCCCAGCAGCCCCTCCATGTGCACGGCATGGGGGAAGGCAGGATGCCTCCGTGCGTCCCCTCGCCACGGGACCCTCCTTGGCGCCGGGACCCCGCCGTACCTGAGCCCGCGGCCCCGCTGCCGCTACATCAAAGCTGCCTTTCCCGCGCCCGCGGTGCCTCGCCGTGCCGGCCCGCGCCCCCCCCGGCTCCCCGTGGGCTCCTTCCTCTGCTCTCACTCGCTCTGTGGCTCGTTGATGATGAAAAAACCTCTGGCCACATGAAAGCGGCTCCCCTCATGCGAGTGAGGGGCCTGCAAGCTACATGGGAGGTAGCAGCCAGCACAGCCCCTGCCGGGCCGTGGCGGCCAAGCCATTAACGAGGTGACGAGGATTGCAGAGCCGGCTCATTAGTGCTGCAAGGCAAGTGCGCCACGCTGGCTGCTGGGCATGCCGGTGCCATGGTCGGAGCAGCCGCGTTCTCCCTGTGGGCTGCCGGAGCAAAACCGGGAGCGGGAGCGATGCTGCGAGAGCAGAATGAAGCCCCCGGAGCAGCCAGCGCCCCCAACGCCTGAGGATCCGTGCCCAGCTCTTGCACCAACCCTCCTGCCCGTGGAACTGCAGGGGAAGCTGCATGTGGCCCTTTTCCTCCTTCTTTCGCCCAGGAACAGGATCCGTGGGGCCGCGCATCTCTTGGAGAGCTGCTCCCCGCAGGAGCGGGGCTGGGGGCGATGTCCCAGGGGAGGTGGTGGCTGGGGCCACCCCAGCGGCGCTCGGAGCAGGTAGAGGGGCGCATCGGCCGGGGTCACCTCCGTCACACAAACCACAGCCTCCCCTGACCTTCATACTTTCCCGCTGCCTCACTGCTCCCGGTGGATGCGCCCACTGCGGTGTCGTAACGAGCAGAAGAGGAAACAGATTTCCCAACCGCCCGCCCCGCTGGCAGCCTGGGAGCCCTCCGTGCTGGGAACGGCAGCCGGCACGGCTGGGGCAACTGGCTCACCCCCGTGCCGTGCCGTGCCGCGTGTGCCCGGTATGACCGGGGGCCCGGGAGGAGAAGGCAGAGAGGGGCCGTGGATAATCCCTGGCTGCTGTTCAGGTGTTGGCGGCTGCTGCTGTTCAAGAGCATCGTCCCTCGCTGGGGCTCAGCTCGCTGTTGCTCCCTTCCCATGGATGGGAAAGCCCACGCTCATCGCCTCTGCCGGGGCGAGCAGGGCCAGGGGCCGGGGGCCAGCATCCCCGTGTTCCCCACCGGGCTGCCCCCGCTGCTCTGTGCCGGCGGCGATTCCCAGCCCACAGCCGGAGGGAAGGAAGGGATCCCCCGCTGCAGAGCAGGGAGAGCCAGCAGCGCCGGGGCAGCCTCCTCCACGCTCTGCTCGACCGCCCGGGGCTTACTGGCATGTAAGGAGCCACCTGAAGGTGACCAAAATCGCCCTGCCAAGGGACATCGGATGGGCCAGGGCATTGGTGGCTCCTGGAATGGGTTTCACCCCACTCTTCCATGGAGCTCCCATCATTGCCTTGAGCGGGGAGGTAGTCACGCCGTGAAAATTTGGCCTCTTCTTCATATCCCCCAAATTCAGTTCCAGGGGAAGATGACACCGAGGCAAGAGAAAGGGGTTTTTTCTCCGGGGAAGAAATTCAAACCACATGCGGGCAGGCTCGCCGCAGTAGCGGGAGGAGGGACCGGGGCTGCGAGAGAGCAGGCTCTCAGCAGCCAGGCCAAACGTAAAGTCAATTAGCACCTTCCGGACTCCGAGCACGCCGGAGCGCTGCGCTTCGAGCAGGCGTAATCCCCGCCGGCGGGAGCCTGCCAATAGGGCTTGAAAATAATTAGGAAGCCCAGAGCCCCCGTGCTTCCCAGAAAAGCCTGTTAGCTCTGCGGTGGAAACCTTGCTTGCAGGGAGCGCGGCACACAAACACTGTCGTGACTCATCAACTGGATGGAGCGAAACTCAATTTTTCAGAGGTCGACACGCTCAGGTCCTAACGAGCGTCACCCTCGGCGGGGCTCCCGTACTCCCTTTGCCTGCCCCCGGCTTAGGGGATGCCCAACACGCCCGAGAGTCACGGGGTTTCAGAGACTGTGTGTCAGCCAGAGACACCAACACCTTCCCAAGGGGCGGTGGAGATGGGGAAACTGAGGCACGGAGCGCTCGAACCACCTGAGCCAGCGGCCCGGAGGGTGGCAGCAACCCTGGTCCCCCCCACCGGAGCCTGCACCCCCCCCAGCCCCCATCCCTGCAGCCTGGGTGGACGCTGCTGTCCCCCCCTTGCTCTCGGGGGACCTCAGCCGTGAATCCAAACGGCCGGGGACAGCCTTGGAGGAGCAAAACAAGGCAATCAATCACCCTTGCTTCACTCCCGCCCCAGTCTGCGGGCTGAGCCGGGTTGCATTGTGCGGAGCCGGAGGGACGCCACATCAAAGCGGGGACCAGGCGGCTGCCGGGCCGCCCCAGCGCCCAGACGGCAGCGCCCTGCCCACGAGCTGCCCGGGGCCGGGCGACAGAGCTGCGGTGCAAAGCTGCCCCCCGCCCCGGGGTACAGCGGGGGGATGCCCGAGGCCACGCCGGCTGCCGAGAGCATCAAAGGCGGGGGCGAGGGGATGCTGCCCCAACACCGGGACCCCACCGCAGCATCCCGGGGCAGGCAGCAACTTCCCCCTCCATGGGGGCGAGGAGGAGGAGGCAGCACATGCGGAGGAAGAGCTGGTCCCATCCCCAGCTCGTCCCGGAGCTACGCGAAGCCCGCGGAGCCGCAGGGATGGCAGAGCCTGCTCCCGCGGCGCAGCTCCGGCTATCCTCACAAGACCCTTCCCTTTGCCGTTCCTTCCATGGCAGACGGCGGTGGCTTCCCCCGGGCTGCTGCCCCGGCGCTGCTGCAGACAGTACATTCATTTTTGGATGTCGTTTGCAGCTCCCCGGCGTTTCTCCCCGTCCCAGGCACGCACAGATGGTATGAAGCAATGTTCTCGGGGAGTATCGGCTTCCCGGCGCAGCGCCGTTGGGTAAGCGCTCGCCTTTCTTCTGAGGAGCTGGTGGTGAATATTCCCCGAGGAAGGCAGCCCGACGCGCTGCCCGGTGGGGCTGGGGCTGGCGAGGGGGCAGCGGGGGTCCGGCCACGGTGGGCTGGCGAGGTTAGCCATGCGGGACGGGGGAGAGCACCCAGATCCTCCCCCCCCAGAGCAGCTCCCGTGGGCGGGTGCAGCAGCACAACAGCAATTTGGGTGCAAAGCCCCAGATATCCCCTATTTCCCCCCTGGAGAAAGGACGGGGGCGCCTCTGCCCCGCAACCCTCAGCACGGGACGGAGCAGGGAGCGCCACGGCTCTGTGTGCAGGGAGCCAGGCTGAGCCCCAGCTCCTGCGCCGGCCGGCCCCGCCATGCACAGCCCCCTGCTGCACCCCAAATCAGGTCTGCGCCCCGCTCCGGCGCTTGCCATGAGGCTGCCAACGCCGCAGCATCAGGGATGCAGCCAGGAAAGAGCCGTCGGGGCACCCGGAGAGCAGCGACCCCCCAGAGACCCCCGGCGCTGTCAGGGAGGGGATGGAGGCAGCAAAATCCCGTTGTGGGGTGGGTTTCATCATCTCGGGGGGGGGGGGGGGTTTGCCCCCTGTGCCAGCAGCATTTACCCCCCCGAGGGCACGAAGAGCTGAGTGTGCGGCGCTGGGGGGGCCCCTGCTGCCATCGCAGCCTGCGGGACACGTGTGCCCATGGTAGGTAACAACGGACATTTTTTCCAGTTCGCTAATTAAGGCACAGAATTAAAGTCCCTTAAAATGCGAGGCTGGGTGTTTAAAGGGAAATTTTTCCTCCAGGTGCCAGGTTTATTAAAAGAAGGGGAAAATACCAAGGGGGAGAGGTAGGGCCACAAGCTGGATGAAGAACACATGGGGGAGGAGATGCCTTTGCAGGGTCGGGCGATGCTGGGCACATGTGGGGGGGCGGTGAGGATGGGGGCTGCAGTGAGCCCCCGTGTCCCTGTGCCACCAAGACCCCAGGGTGGCCCCCGGGAAGCCATGGCCTGGGCACTGCTGTGAGGCAGGAGGTCCCCAGCTCACCCCCCGTGTCCCGAGCATCCTCCCGTGGGGGCTGACACCCTGGCAGGGCTGGTCCCTGCTCTTTGAAGGTTTCCCTGTTAACTGGGAGGAAACTGCCCCAAACTGGGCAGGATCCAGGCTGCTGAAAGCGGGACGCGCTCTCAGCGCCGGCGCTGGAGCTGCTGGGACACGAGGAAGAGGAGCTCAGCCATGGTTTGAGGTGGTGCTGGGGCAGCAAAACCCCCCCAGCTGCCCCTGGGGGAGCAGGACCCCGGCAGCACCGGCCGGCGGGGCTGGGGGTGGCAGAGCCCCGGCCCCCGCGCCACCCACCTCCGCCGGGTGCCTGCACACAGGCGCGGCATTTGCGCTTACACATGTAAAGCATTAGGATTTGTTTAGAAGCCCTTTATTGTCATATTTTGTTCTTTATTTCCTACAAATTAGATTTGCTGAGGGATATGTGCGGATTGTGAAATTATTTTGAGAATAGTTCCTCTGGGTTTTTTAATTTCCTTTGTATTAAATTTTTACAGCGTTTAAAAGGCTATGAAAAATTTTAAATAAGAAAAAGTAGGACAAAATCCCGGGGAGGAAAGGAAGAAGAGCCCGGGAAGGTGACAGGCCGCGGGCGGGCATGGGGACCAACCGCTGCCACCTCTGTTATCGCAGGTGCTGGGGATGCTCTGGCACCGGTGCCCCCCCCCCCCGCTCCCCCTCCATCCCAGCCCTGGCTGCGCACTGGGAACCGGGGCTGGGAGACGCTCGGCCGGCTGCCCCGAAGCTGGAACGGGACTCACCGCCCCGCGAGGCCGAATGCCGAGCCCGTTCCCACCAGTCGCACAACCCAGCCTTTCCCTTTCCATTGCTCCCAGTGCCAGAGTGGGGCAGGGGTCCCTCACTCCAGGCCGTGGGGCTCCCCCGACCCCGCGCCTGCCTTTCCAACCCGCAGCGATCGTTCGGTGCAGACACGAAAGCCGGGCTGTCCGAAGCCGCCCTCCCCTGCGAGCGATTCCCAACGTGCTAATCTCCCCAATTATTCCCCTGAGCTGCCACTGCCGCAGAAAGCCAAGCTGCCCCCCCCCCGTGAAGGGCTCCGCATCTTGGAAGCATTAGGGACCCCTTTCGCTGCCGGGGCGCGCGGCATCGCGGCGATGGCCGGCCGGGAGCTGCCCTCCCACCCCTCCGTCCCCTCGCGCTGGGTGTTTCCAGCTCGTTAAAATCGCAGACACATTTTTCATCTCTTTATTCCTACCACTGTCATCGTCATTGTTTCAGGCTGGTGCAAACTGGGAACTGGCCGTGCACTGACGCTGCTGCTCCGCGCCACCCGGCAGCCGCCCCTCGCCCCCCGGACGCGCAGGAGGGCCCCGCTCCGGGGATGGGGACCGGGATGGCACCAACCTCCTGCCGCCGCTCCCCCGGGGGTTTTTGCACCCAGGTCTGGCACGGGACCCCCGGCACGCTGCCTCCCGCCCCTCTCCGGCACGGCTTCCCCTCCGCAGCCCACCCGTGGGCCACGCGGCTCGGCCGAGGGCAGGGGGAAGGTGCCCCAGCGCTGGCGGGGAGGGTGCCAGGGCTGTGCCAGCCTCCGGCGAAGGTCTGGGCGAGAGCGGCGGCAGGAGTGTTGCTGCCAGCCAGGGGCAGGGGGTAGCGGGGGTCTCAGTGTAATTGCGGGACCCCTCGGTGCTCCTGAGGGGCTCCCAGGGCTGGGCGGCAACTGGGGACGGGGGCTGGAGGCAACGGGAAACCCCAAAACAGGGCAGCAGCATCCCCGGGCTCGAGGGACCGGGGACAAGGACTCCCCTTCCGTATTCCCCGGTGCCCCGCAGTGCCAGGGCGCCCGTCCCCAGGCGAGGGGGTCTCAGTCTGGACGCAGCCACTTGGCCCCCGATGCCGGGGTCGGCAGCAGTGGCTGGTTTGTGCCTCTCCGGCAGAGCGCGGCGGAGGGGAGGGAGCGGCCGGGCTCCTCCCAGCCCTGTGGGAGCGAACAGGCGGCTGACGTGGAAAATAACGATGCGAGAGGATTAATAACGTGGAAAAGGAAGAATTCAGTGACCGCCTAACTTGGATCGAGAGGGAGAAGATGCCAGGGCTGCGCACAGCACGGTTGTCTGGTGCAGTAGGATGCTACCGGAGAACCAGCAGCACCGTCCAACTGGGAAGAATGGCTGAGGGTGTTTGGATAAGCTGGGAACAGCGCAGTCTTCCAGGGCTGCGGGGATGCTGGGATGTGGGGATGCAGGGATGTGGGGATGCAGGGATGTGGGAATATAAGGATGTAGGGATGCCGGGACGTGGGGATGTGGGGACGTGGGGATGTGGGGACGTGGGGATGCCAGGACGTGGGGATGCCAGGACGTGGGGATGCCGGGACGTGGGGATGCTGGGATGCACATCCTGACCTGGCGGTCCCTCTGCCCACCACATCCCTCTGCCCACGCAGACCCTCTCCCCAGCCCCAGGGTGCTGAGGCCTCAGCTCCGCTCTGCTCCTCTGACCCTGCTGGAGAACTTGGCAAAAGGAAGGGAGAGGATTGCGGAGCGGAGCAGAGCCCAGCTCTTGATCTGTTCTAGGGAAGGAGAGGCCACACCGAGAACTTTCTGAAATTCCTTCCCGAAGCCTTGGCTGAAAGCCGCTGCCTCCTCGCTGAGGCATTCAGACCCTGGCGGCGCCGTCCTGCCCCTTCCCAGCACCCTGGTTTGGGGAGCTGGAGCCTTTGCCATGGCTCGGCCTCCCCGTCCCCTGGTCCTCTGCAGGTGTCCACGCACGGAGCCACCCCCAGGCACCTCCCGGCCCCTCGTTGTCACCAGAGATGCAGGGTGGGGGCTCCTCCGGGCCGAGGGACCCCCAGCATCGCTCTCCCCACCGCGCGCTGGCAAATTCCTTTCGCATGAACAGGAAATGCGAGTTCTTCTCTTTCTTCTCTTCTTTTATTTCTTCTTCTTCTTCTTTTTTTTTTTTTTTTTTTCGGAAAAAAAAAATGTAAAAAAATAAATCAAATCAGATCCCATTTGTTTGTGGTCTCAGTGGTCTCCTGTTGTTTGGCTGAGTCCAGGACTCAACGCGACGGCGTCGGGATGGCCGCGCGCTGCGCACCCCCCAAACCCGCTGCGAACCTGGGTGCACCCAGCCCTGCCGTCAGCTGCACCAGCGGGGGCTCGGCCCCACGTGGGGACAGACGGACGTCCCCGTGTCTCCGCTGAAACTGGGAGCGGCAGAGCTGGGGTGGACTGGGCTCCCGGAGCGGCTGCTGGCCCCTCTCCGGCCGGGCTGGCGGGGAGAGGCTCGGGAGAGGCGGTGGGCGTCTGCCGGGAGCTCAGGGTTCGCTGTGTGGTCTTCCAGGGGGGGCTCAAATTAGCAAACCAGCATTGTTAAAGAGCCGAAAACATCAGTAACCTCTAATTATCCCCTTTCCCCTCGGGAGGAGGCATTTTGCACCCAGGGAAGGCCGTGCCACACATCACTCTTTCATCGCAATATTATGGTATTTTCCCCCCAACACCGATGATTGGAACCAGCCGAGCTCCCGCGGCGCAGCCGGGCTCCTGGCCCTTGGCGGGCGAGCACCATCGTGCCAGGACCCCAGAGACCCCCGAGACCCCACCCGCTGGGAGCCCCGTCCTTGGGGAGGTCTGAGAAAGCCAAACCAAGGCAGAGTCCTGGGCATGGCCCAGCATAGAAGCATCCCTCCGCCTGCAAAGAGGTGACAAGGGTTTAGTCCCCATCCCTGGGGGGCTGTGCCTGCTCTGAGCAGCATTGGGTCCCTCTGTGTCCCAGAGCATCCCTGGGCCGGGGCTGGGGGCATGGCAGGAGGGCCCCTGTGCCTGCAGGAAGGTGCTGGAGCTTCACCACCGCCACGGGTGGCCGGCTCTGCGCTGCTGGACCAACAGCCGGGGGAGTGAGGATGGATGGAGCGGTCAAGACGAGGGTGCCAGATCACGACATCCCTCCCCGCCACGGTCCCCTCCGAGCCAGGACAGAGCTGTCCCCCCGGGTGGGGATCTGGAAGTGCCCGAGGGGAGATGCCATGCTGAGAGCGCCCGGCGTGCGTGCGGGGCAGGGAGGAGGCTGGGGCTATTTGTGCTTTTTCTGCTTTCACAGCGCAGCATACATTTTTCCTTCATTTAATCTTTTTTGCCTAAATTCCCAAGTGAAGAATTCTTTCCATGAGCCAGAGCTTGCCGCAGCCGCTCTGCGCCCGGCCGTGGGCGCTGGGGACGGGCCGGGGACCGTGCCCCTGCATCCCTCCTCTGGCTGCAGCAACACCGATGCTCGGGGGCCGGGGTGAGGGTCGGGGCAGCCCCGGCCCCCCTGGCACCCTCCCTGGCTGTGCTTCGCCTCCTCTCACCCAACCCGACCCCCTTTTCCTCCCGCTCCCGTGGTTCGGCGCTTTTTGGGATGGTGGCAAAGCTGAACCTCCTCCGCGTGCTTCGAGAGGGGAGCTGCCCGCAACCCCACAGCCATTTCAACAGCTCAGACTTTGTCTTTATTCCAGCTCCTGAAAATTGAATTTGTTAGCGGCATAAACAGGATATAAAAGGCTGAAAAAAAACCAAGGAAAAAGGAGAGGGGAACATTTTTCTCCATGGCTTTGCCTGCAATGGAGGAAGTGACCTGTGGGGACCACATCCCCTGGCACCCCCGCGCGCTGGTAAAGCTCCTCTCCTAATGGCAAACAGACCCCGGGCACCGGCTCCGTCCGGCGTCCCGGGACGGCTCCTGACCCCTGGGGTTTTGTTAGCACAAAGGCCTGACCTTCACGATCTCTGCTCTTTCCTTCTTTTTCTTTTTTTTTCATGGTGTTCTCCAAAATTCACGTTGGTTTATGGTGCTCTTTGACGTCAGCCGCAAACGGGGCTGCCAGGTGGTAATAATTTTCCTGAATGTCGGCGAAGTACAATTATCACTCTATTTTCACTTCAGAAATATTAAAATTTGCGTCCCTCCTGTTATTAATTCTGAGAAAAGCCTTTATAAGTCACCGTGACACATGGCCACCGGCCCCTCGGCGGTGACAGGCTCCGGTCCCCATGTCCCTGGGGCGCTGGTGGCCGCTGTGGGGCCAGTGACCGTGGTCCGGGCTGGCCCTGGCTGTGCCACGTCCCCAGGCTGTGCCACGTCCCCAGGCTGTGCCATGTCCCCAGGCTGTGCCACGTCCCCAGGCTGTGCCACGTCCCCAGACCGTGCCAGAGGGAGGGGATTGGGAAGCAGTGCCCGGCGGACATGGGGACCAGGGCCAGGAGCTGGGATGCCAGCGGGGTGATGATGGAGCCCGAGGTTGGGAGGGTGAGGAGGGGACCTGTGTCCTCATGGGAGACCCAAACCCCCAGTTCCCGTGGACGGGGCAGGGTGCGCTGGGGACCGGGGACGTGCAGGGCGGCTCTGCCGGCAGGGCTGGGGCCGAGGGCTGGGGCTGCATTTACAGCACGGGCAGAGCAGGTTTGCGTCCGCTCCTTCCCTCGGCTGCGTGAAATCAAGCGCCTGGACCCCGAGCGGCTGAGGGCAGGGGCAGCTCCCAGCCCCCCAGCCCAGCCGGCCGCCGGTGGCTCTCTGTGCCGGGGGACGTTTGCCCGGGTGTTTCCCCCAAGGCAGCAGGGTCCGTCGAAGGGCGGGCGCGGAGGCAGCCCTTAGGACGTGCTGCTTCCTCCTGGCTTGCCGTCCAAAGCATGAGCACATCCACGCAGCCTTGGCCGGGGCAGGCAGGAACAGAGGAGCCATTGGCTTCGGTCACGGCACAAATCGGATGCTGTGGCCAGCAGCTCCGCCAGGGTCACGTCTGCTGTTAAGGGTCCCGCTTCGGCTGCAGCCAGCAGGACCCGCTGGCGGTCACCAGAGCTGTCACGGGGAGCTTGGATTTTAAGCAAAATGGCTTAAAACTAAGCCCTGACATGGAGACACCACCACAGCCCTTGGCAGCCGAGTCCCAGCCGGGTTGGCTGGGCGATGCCAACACCGTCCCCGGGGCTCTCAGCCCTGGCATGGGCGGGGGTGCAGGTTTAGCCGCACACCCGGTGTTTGTGGGCACCCAGCCGGGCACCCCGCTCGCCCCTGGCTGCCCGGGGGCACCCCCAGGCTCTGCGCCGCATCCCCGCGCTGGCGGCACGTGCGCCGGTGAGGCTGAGCGGCGGCCGCGGGCGCCGGAGCCGTGAGCGCGGCGGTTGCCTCCGCAGCGGCTGCCAGGGGGAATTTCCCCATCCGGGACCAGGAGCCTGCCCAAAGCCTTTGTCTTCTGCAGAATTCCAGCTGGTGAGAGTCATCCGCTGGAGTCAAAGGATTTACCCTCCTGGGGAATTATGGGCAAGAGGGAACCACGTAGTCACATTAAAATTATGCGAAGAAGGACGGGACTTCTGAGTGTTGCCTCACGTGGAGCCAGGAACGTCCATCTGACCGATGCTTCCATCTGTCTTTCCCAATAGTTTCCTTAAATAGCACCAATATTAAAAGAAATTCAACTGGAATCTGGCGTAAATGATTCTTAGGAGAATAGAAGAGGGCCAGCTACTAAAATACCACTGGCTTGCTCCCTTCCAGTAACAAACACATGATTTGCACTGCTAGGAAAGCCAGAGGCAGCTGATAGCCGTGCCCGGCGGAGAGGAGGGTGCTCCATGGTGGCCAACGCTTTGGCTTTGCCCGGGGCGAGGGGCACGGTGGGCATGGCACCCGCCTCCCCCGGGGAACCCTGGCTCCATGGCAGCAAAATCTGCGATTTCAGGTTTCCAGGCTCTCCGAAAGCCCGGTCCCGCTCCTCCAAGCCCCAGGTTCCCAACCCTGCACCGTGCATCTCCTGCTTTTGCCCAGAGAAGCTTCCCCAAGCCCCGGCCATGCACAGCCCCGGGGCAGGAATCCCTGCAACGGCAGAAAAAGATCTCCAAGAAATTTTTACGCCGTGTCTCAGTTCCCCGAGGACCTCCCCTGCCTTTCGCTTTTGGTTTCACCTCCCGTCAGCTCTCCCCGGGGACGCTCGTCATCCTGCGGAGCGGGAAGTTTGGGTTTAGGGCCCGGCTCAACGGGGGGGACTTCTCGCCATCGCCTTGGCTCTTATTTCGCCCGCCCGGCTCAGCCGCTCCTCGGCAGGCGAGCAGAGGCGGCGGAGTTTCCGTGGCACATACGGGATGGAGATTGACGTCGGCGGCGAGGACGGCGCTCATCCTGCCCACGGGGACGCTGGGGCTGGGGGTGGGGGGCTGTTCTGCAGAGCCCCTGTGCCGCTGCCTGCCCGCTGCTGGGGAGGAGTTGGCCAAAACCTTCAACCACCCCCAGCCTTCATGTCCACCTCCGTCTTTCGCCTTCCCTGGTGAACACCGCGGTCTGAGCGCGATGGTTCATGCAGCCAGCGAGCGCGTCCTCCCTCCTCCCAGGGCTCGCCCCGTTCCACCGTCCCCATCTCCCCGCTCCCTGCGGGCGCTGCCCCAACGCCGCCTCTCCCTCCGAAATCGCGGCTCAGCCATCGCCGCCGGCCCTCCCGCGGCAGGCGAGCCGCAGCGCCGGGGCGATGCCCTCCCTGCAGCCCGTCGGCAAGCCCGTTGGTGCCGGCCGGCACCGAGCCCGTCCCGCGCGAGCCGCCGTGGTGGTTTTCCCGCTCTGACAGCTGTACGGAAATTGGAAGGCGACGCTGACATGTGTCAACAATAACCAGCGAACAAGCGCCGACGGCGGTGGCTGTCCCCACCACCTAGAGGAGGCTGGCCACTCTTGGCTGAAATCACGACAAATTGCGGCTGGGAAGCAGGAGTATTGTTTCAATTATTTCCATTATATAAAGTCAAGCCATTTAATATATTCTGCCTCAAAGGGGCTCAACTAAAGAGATAAAATAAACACTGGAAATCTGCTCCGCTGGCACGGACGAGGAATTCCGTTTCAACACCAAACCTTCCCTCCCACCTCGCCGCTCGCCTTCCCTTTCCTCCTCCCGGCTCCCTCTCCTCCTCCCGCTGCCCCTCGGCCTTCGGCACTGCTCGACACCAATTCCGTCTTTGGGATTTGCTTCTGTTTTGGCAGCCGGAGCGCTCGGAGGCTGCGCAGCCGCGCCGGCGGCCGGAGCCGGAGCCGAGCCGGAGGAGCTGTGCTGGCGGGAGGGGAGCGGGAGCTCCCCAGCTCTCTCCGGGACGAAGGATTTGATTTAAGGCAAACCTTAAACCTCGCGGCGTGCTGCATCCCCCCGGCAGCGGCGGGACGGCCGGGTGGCACGGACCCAGGGCCAGCTGGAGCGTGGCAGGAGGAGGAGGAGGAGGAGGAGGAGGAGAGCCAGCGTGCCGCCAGCGTGCCGCGGGCTGCTCGGCGCTGAAGTCGGCCACCTTCACGCCGTCCTCCCCCGTGTGCCGGCGCAGGGGGCGGCGAGAGGGGCTGCCGGGCCGGCTGGAGCTGCCTCCCGCTGCGCAGAGCCCAGCTGCTCCCACCAGCTCCGACCAAGCGGGAGCTGCTTCCCATTACGGCTCCCCGCGGCACCGGCCTCGCCGGAGCTCTCCTCATTGCCGGGCTCTGCTGGCCCAGGTGTTCCCAATATGCCGGCGCGGGGAGGAGCGCCCAGCCGCACCGGGCTCCCGTCATGGGTGGAAAATCCGCAGTTTGGCCATTCCCAGTGGTTTTCCCTGTGCACCTGCCCAGCTCCGAGCTGCCAGTCCCCCGGAGCGGGGGTTGTGGGCAGTGCCACCGCCGGGGACCCGGGTGACGGTGCCGTGGGATGCCCGGCGAGGGCCACGGTGCGGCGTTAGGTGGAGCCGGCATTTCGTAAGCACGGGGGAAAGGGCCTCTGCCGAGCTGGCGTGGGGAGCGGCTGTGACTTTCCATTCCTGTGGGAAGTGGGCTGCCACCGTCCAAGCATCTGGGCTTGTTATGATGGGAGAGGAATGCCAAATATTTTTCTTCCTTATCCACTACCATCCGCTCAAACCCTCCCCTGATCAAACCCACATTCGCCGCCTGGGCTGCACGAGGGCCCCTGCCTTGGCGAGATCCCCCCCGGCCGCCGCTCCAGCCCTCGCGGCCGCGGGAACCTCGTGGCACCTGGGGAGCAAACCGAGGGCTCCCCCCGCCCCGCTGCCCCTGGCTGCCTCCTTCCCCCCGCCGCCAGCCCGCCCCGGCCGTTTCGTTTTCACTTTGCTGCTTTGGCCAGGAGCATCCCTGTGCCAGCATCCCTGGTGCCGGCAGCCCCGTGCCAGCATCCTTCGTGCCAGCGTCCCCGGCTGACCTGCGGCCCCAGCGGGACCACGCTATCCCCGCTGGAGCCCTGGGCACCCCGAAAACGGCCCCTGGGGTGGTGCCCCGGGTGCGTGCCCCGGGGCGCCAGCCGTGCCGGGAAGCAGGCGGTGCTGCCTTGGAGGGTCACCAAGATTTTTCCAAAGATGAAAGCGTGCTCAAGTGTCAAACAAACTTTCCGAATTATCTTCCTGGACACTTTCTCCCTTTGGAAGACGGAGGAGGAACATTTCATTCCCTCTGCGCTGGCGTGGAGCGGGGCTGCGTGAGGGAGCCGGGAGCTGCCAGCGGCGCCCGCGGGATCGGCCTCGCTTCTCCCCGGCATCACCCGTGAGTCACCGCGGTTGCCGCCCCGGCACCGCCAGCCGGGCTCCCCGCCCCCCCCGCAGCCCCCCGCCACCCCTCCAGGCACAGCAGAGGGGTGCCGGGCGCCTGGTTAATCGGCGGAGAGCACAGCATCCCTGTCCCCCCGCAGTTTTCAGAGGAGGAATCCTCAACAGCCCAATTAAGGCAGCCGAGGGGATTTCTCTGCTCCCTCGGGGACCCCCAGCACCCACCGGTGGGGACCCGGCACCGGCAGCTCTGCTGGCCTCGGCACAGCCTCCGCGCTATCGCACAGCCCAGCCATGAGCTGAGCAAATTGCCACGTGCCGCCGCCGAGGATGCGGTGCTAACGAGAGCCACCTCGTTAGCGTGCTCCCCCGGCGAGGGGGCTCACCCTGGCAGGGCTCGCGCCGACATCCGCTCGCTCCTGCCAGCAGCCGGAGAGCACGACCGGGGACGAGGCGCTTCCCTGGCCCTCGCACGGCTTTTTTCTTCCAGGTCCTGGCAATGAAAATCCCCACGCAGCTCCTGGGGGGCCGGGCTGGCCCCGCTGCGGGGCAGGGAGCTGCTGTTGAGCCCCACCAGGGTGCTGGGCCACCCGGGCACCCGTGGCCACAGCCACCCGTCCCCGCGGAGCCCGTGCAGCCGCGCTTCGCAGATACTCAGGCATCGCCACCACCATTCCCATATCCATATTTTTCCCAGCCCCTGCGCCGAGGCGGTGCCACCCCGCCGGTGCCCACACGGTCCCCCCCAGCCCGCACGGATCCGCGACGGGGACGCCGTGTCGCGGGCTCGGTTGTTCACGGAAAGTAAGGCTGAGCCAGCTGCTGGAAACCTGCATTTGATGGGTAATTTTTTCAATTTATTTCATATTGGCGCTAGAGAAACCCCTAAAGCCATCCCAACCGTCATTCCTCCTGGTTTCCCACGGCGATGCCCAAGGGGTCTGAAACGGCTCCTTTGTCGTCTGCATCGCTCGCCCTTCGGGAACGAAACGCCGTGGTGCCGGAGGGGAGCGGCGGGGAGCGACGGCGAGGGAGGCTGGGGGGGCAGGAGGGAGAAATTCGTGGGGGTCAAGAGGAGAGTAACACCGTCGGGCTTTCCCTGGGCACGGCCGGGAGCCCCAGGACACCGAGGGACACATCGACCGCAGCCCGGCGGGCGGCCCTCCCCCGTGCGATGAGTTTGCCAGTGCTCAGCGGTCCCCCCAGCCCATTTGTCCCTCCGAGGGAAAGCAGAGCCGGAGCGTCCCAAGTGGGAACGAGCCCGCGGGAGCAAATCCCGGTAAAAGCGGGGCGCCCCGCGAGAGTGGAGCAGACAGAAACTCGCCCTTGGTCGACTGGAAGCCCCCAGGACCAAGGTCCAAGCCCAGGCCCCTCCGCGGAGCGAGCGGGGATGCTGCAGCCCCCTGAGCTCAGCTCAGGAAATGCTGGGGGTTCCCCAAAAAAGATGGGAGCCAATTCTTGGCCCTTTTATTTCCCCGCAGCCGGCTGGGATGCAGGACAGGCAGGCGGGTCAGCCTCTGCCCTGGGGGTGCTGGGGGGGCAGGGGGGTCCTGAGTGCCCCAAGAAGCCCCCTCCATGCCCCCTCCGGGGGGAGGAGAGGGGCGCACTCTGCTGGTTTGGGCTTGCTGGGTGCTGGTGCGCTGCTGTCGGGGCTGTCACTGGTGGCCAGTGGCCCTGGAGCCCTGGTCGGGGTGGTCACCAGGCTGCTCCAAGGCCGTGGCTCCTGGCACGGGGCCGGCATGTCCCAGTTTGAGGGGGTGGGCACATGGAGCTCCCAGGACGGGGACCCGCAGCACTGGCACCGCTGGACCTCCTGGGGGTACCTGGGGAGCGAGGGGCCGCAGCCGAGCCCCTTCCCGCTCCTGTCCCACACCCCACTCCGGGCACACTGAGAGCCCCCGCGGGGGCATTTTGGGGAGCACCGCATGGGGCAGGGAGTGTGGGTGGCTGCGTGGGAGCCAGGAACAGCTCAGTGCAGCTCAGCTTGGCTCAGCTCAGCTCAGCTTAGTGTGGCATGGCTCGGCTCGGCACAGCTCAGCTCAGCTCAGCTCGGCTCAGCTCAGCTTAGTGTGACATGGCTCAGCTCAGCGCAGCTCGGCTCGGCACAGCTTGGCTCGGCTCAGCACAGCTTGGCTCAGCTCAGCTCAGCTTAACGTGGCACGGCTCAGCTTGGCTCGGCTTGGCTTGGCACAGCTTGGCTCGGCTTGGCACAGCTTGGCTCGGCTCAGCACAGCTTGGCTCAGCTCGGCACAGCTCAGCTGGGCTCGGCTCAGCTCAGCACAGCTGGGCTCAGCTCAGCTCAGCTTAGTGTGGCACGGCTCAGCTCGGCGCAGCTCGGCTGGGCTCGGCTCAGCACAGCTGGGCTCGGCTCAGCGCGGCTCCCGCAGCTCGGAGGGAGGTGAGTTACGAGGCGCTCGGAAAATCAGAGTCAGCTGCGGTCCTGGGGATCCTGGGACTGCAGATCCGCAGCCGCCACCGGAGCTGCCGGGGACCCACCGCGGCTCCCGGCCCGCCGGCCGGCCCAGGGGCTCAGCCTTGCCCGGGGGGCTGCCGCTGGCCCCCGCAGGCCTGCCGGGGCTGCCGGGGCTGCTGGGGCCGCCGGGGCTGCCGGGGCCGGGAGCGGGGGGCTGAGCTCCGGGGGGGGGGGGGGGGGGGGGGGGCCGGGCCAGGCCGGCGTCCCCCCCCGGGCCCCCCCCCCCCCAAATCGCAGGGGGCTTCACCGTGACCCCGGCGCTGGGATGGCAGCGGGACAGTCGGACCGCAGCGGGACGGCGGGACGGTTCCCAGCCGAGGTGGCGGCTGGAGCGCTCCGGCGAGGGGGATTCCAGCCAATTTGTTTGCGAGTCGCTTTGTTGCTGCTGGGGGATTTTTTTTTTTTTTTTTTTTATTATTATTATTTTGAAGGCGGGGGTGAGGAGAGGGGGCTGGCACCGGCTATAAAGGCAGAGCTCCCCGGAGCAGCCAGCACTTCCCTGCCACCATGAGCGCTCCCTTGGCCTGACGGCCCCTGCCTGCCCGGGGCTCGACGGCTCATGCCACCTTAGCGCCCGGCTGCGTGCCAGCGGCAGCGCCGGCGTAGGATGGTGTGAGCCCAGAGCCGCTCTCCTCCCTCTCACCGCCCCTCGGCTGGCTCTGGCGGGAGACGAGCCCACCAGCCGCTTGGATGATTTGATTTCTTCCCTGCCCGAAATTACTCCTGCCCAGATGCTGTGGATAATATTCATGTTGCTGTTATTCATCAGCTCCGTGGAAATGCTCACGCAGAACCGATGGAAGAAGCAAGGTACGGGCGCGCGTGGCCGGCTCGTCCCGCTCGGGGACCGTGGGGCGGCTCTGGGACACGGGGCTGCCGGCCCCTGCCTCCCCTGCCGGTGCCGGAGCCGCCGGCGCTGCCTGCACCCAGCGGGCAGGAGGTGTGAAACGGGGCTGCTCTGCCCCCCGGGGCTGGGGGGAGCCGGGAACCAGCATCCTCCCAGCCGGGTCCCTTGGGCCCTGCTGGACACCGGCTGTGCTCCCCCCTCGGTGCACGGCAGGGGACGGGCTCGGGGCAGGCGCGTGCAGAAGGCAATGCCCAGCCCCATGGCATCGCCTGCCCGATGCCAGCCCTGCCCCCGGGGCTGGCAGGGGACAGGGGGACGCTGGCTGGCACGGGGACCAGCTTTGCCAGCGCCAGGAGAGCCGGGCACAGCGGGGGTGGCGCAGAATGGGCTGATTTTCCAATATTTCCCTGCTTAAGGCGTTGAGTGGGTGGGGAGTAAAACCCCCCGGAAGGATGCTCAGCGCCACCGCAGGCCCTGGCTGTCCCTGTCCTTCCCCCGAGCAGAGCCACCAGCCGAGCCACCGCTCGGTGCCAGGGCACGGGGCAGGGCGCGCGCCGGGGAACGTGCGCCCCTCCGCCGGGCACCGGCTCGTGCCCCCGTGCCGGGCAGTGCCGGGCAGTGCCACCCGGCCGTGGGGAGCAGGGCCAGGGCTGATATTCGGCTCTGCACCGGGACCAGGTTGGGTTTGGAACCGGCATGTGCCAGGGTAGGGGCAGGACCTGGCAGGACCGGGGCTCGCGGTGCCCGGGACAGCTTCCCCTGCGGCTGCTGCGTGTTAAGGGTGTGCGGAGCCGGTGGGCGCCTGAGATTATGGGGGTGGCCAGGCTGGCAGCCAAAATGCCTCCGATTGGGAACGGCCGGGCACCGAGAGGGGCTCAGGGTGCCGTGGGGCCAGTGCTGGCACCTGATGCCGAGCGGCCTGATGCTATGGGCTGGGGGGGGGGCTCAGGGGCTGGCAGCACCCAGGGGTTTGGTCTCGACCCCCTGCCTTGAACGCCTGGTCTCTCCCTGTATGACCGGCGCAGAAGGGCTGGCAAGGTCTCCGGGGGCCGGGAGGGATGCTGCAGCACCCCACAACCGCCCCACTGCCCCCACCAGCTGCCTGCGGCCGTGCCCTGCTGCCACCGAGGGACGTGCGGGCAGCCCAGTGCCCTCCCAGTGCCCACAGTGGCAGAGCTGGGCTGGGGACGGGCAGCGATGGGCGATGCCGCGTGGATGCCCGGCACAGCCCAGGCAGGGAGCCCCCCCCCCCGGGCACCCTGGCATCCCCTGTGCCCCCCATCTCAGCTCAGCCCTGCACCCCGGGGTCTGCGGTGGCTGCTGGGGGGGATGGGAAGGTGAACCCACCGGGTGTCCCTGACCTCCCCGCTCCCACGGTTTCGGTGTGAGCCACGTCCCGCTGCGCGGCACAGCCCTGCGCCGGCTCCCAGCAGCTCCCCGGCGTCGCTGCCGGTGGCGGAGGCGCGTGCCGGCAGCCTCACCGTGCCGCCAGCCCCGAGGAGGATCGGGACCCGACCGGCCGAGACGTCCCCCAGCTCCGCACCGTGGGCCTGTTTTTAAAGCCGGTGATGGGAACAAGACCCCGGAGCCTCCGCAGGGCTCCCCACCTTCCCTGCCCCGGATGGGGGGTGGAGGGAGAGTGGCAAAAGGAAAAAAGAAAAATCAAAAAGCATTAGGGAAGGGAAGGAGGCTCGTAAATCCCTGGGTCTCCAGGGAAGCCGCCCCAGCTGCAGCCAGGAACACAAATGTTGTCAGTGTTTGGTAAATATGTAACGGAGACCATAACAACTTAATGGATCCAAGGTGCTTCGTTAGCGCGCTCCCAGCAGATGCAGCCCTAACAAAGCCTCCTGGCCGCCCGCTGCCACCCGAATCCCTGTGCCCTGCAAAGGGACCGGGGCGAGCCAGCCTGGGGACAGCTTCACGGCACCTCGGCCCCGGGGACCGGCTGGCACCGGGGGAAGCTGTGCCAGGGCCCAGCACGTGGGGCTGTGAGG
Source organism: Butorides virescens (assembly GCA_017310255.1). NCBI lineage: Eukaryota > Metazoa > Chordata > Aves > Pelecaniformes > Ardeidae > Butorides > Butorides virescens. The sequence continues at coordinate 73 of JADKXX010009666.1, read as the reverse complement.
CAGCGTCTGCCAGAATCCCCCCGGCTTCCCCAGTGCCAGCCTCTGCCTCCCCAGCATCCCCCAGCATCCCCAG
>JADKXX010009662.1:0-12859 GCA_017310255.1 Butorides virescens | reverse complement strand
CCCCATCCCACCCCATCCCACCCCACCCCATCCCACCCCATCCCGCAGCACGGCCCCTCCACAGCAAAGGCAGTTTTTAGCTTTTTTTTTTTTTCCCCTGTTTTTCCTTGGCTTTCCTAATTTAACCCGAGCTGCCCAGGGAGGCTTGGTTTGGTCAGACTCCAGGCCTGAACAAACAAACCGGGGCTCAAAGGAGGCACCGGCTTTGGGGACGGATTGTAAACAACATCGCATCCCCGGCTGCTCTGCCCTGGCCCAGGGAGCCCCCAGCACCAGGGCAGGGCTCCCCGGGCCCCCTGGGGTACCCCCAGCCCCCCCCTTCCCCAAGAGGCTGTGCCCATCTCAGGGGGAATTCATTTTCGTTCAAACACGAATATTTGATAGGGCTGCCGGGTCCTGGGGGGCAAGGGGTGCTTGGGGATGGGGTCCCCAGTGGGGCAGTGGCAGCTCTGGGGCACCCGTGGGAAAGGGGCTGGTGCTGTGCGCCCTGGCAGGGGTGCAGGGGGCTTCCCCCCCACCTCTGGCCCCGGGACCCCCCCCCAACTTGGGCTTGTGGGATGCTTAGAAATGCCAGGGCAGGATGGGGACGGGGACAGAGGAGGGACGCGGCTGCAAGAAGGTGGCCATGGGCAACAGGTCCCCAGCACCAGGACAGCAGGGTGGCCGGGTTCCTCCTGCTCCAGGGCAGCGTTTTGGGGTGACCCACAGCACCATGGTGTGTCCCCCCGCTGCTGCTCTGCCCTTCTTGGTGAGGAACAAGGCTGGGGGACCCCTCCGAGCCCAGGCAAGCCCGGCTCACTTCAGCACCCGTGGGATGAAGGGGGGATGATCCCGGTTTCCCTGCCCTCTGCACGCAGCCTGTCCCCCTTGGGTGCCACCGTGGCCGGGGACGCTGTGCCCCCCTCCAGCCCCAGCTGCTCCCGGGGAGCTGCCAGGGCCGGGAGCCAGGGCTCCTTCTCCGGCTGCGCTCAGCCCTCCCCGTGCCAGCCTGACCTCTTCCATGGGTATGTACTGCCCTCGGCTCGGAGATATGTTTATTTAAAAAAAAAAAAAAAAAAAGAAAAAGGCAAGATTGAGCGGGAGAAAAGGCCTCCCCGAGCCCTGTGAAGCAACAAGATTAACGACGTGGTTAAAGGGAAACTCTCCAGCAATCGCTCAGCTCGGGGAAATGTTTTCCAGACGCGGCTCTCCGACCTTTCCCCGCTTCCTCCCCACAAGCACGTTCCCGCGAGGGAAAATCCCCAGGGAAGCAGGGAGCAGGGGATGCCGGCTGGGATGCCCAGCCCGGGACCCTCCTGCCCCCCATGGCTGCTTACGGGGGGGTGTGGGGGGGGTGATGGTTTCGCCGCTGCCCAAGCCCGGGGACGGTTTCGCTGCCGCCAGCGCGATTTCATCATGGGCAAACAAGTGCAGAGCCCTGCCCTGCGCCCTGGCCCGCTGCCGGCCCCGCGGCCGCGCCGAGCATCCCGGCACCGCTGCCTGCCCACCGCCCCACCGGGGAGAGCAGCATCCCAGCCCGGCCGGTCCCGCCTGGTCCACAGCCCAGCGAGATGCAGGGGATGCGGGGCTCTGCTCCGGCTGGGGGGGTCGGGCAGGGAGCAGGACCCGGGCGGCGCGGGGGGGCAGCGGGAGCCGTAGGGTGGGGGGAGCGGGGCAGCCCCTGTCCCCTCTCGCTCAGGGGGGGGGCTGCCCGGCGTGGGGCTGCTTTCCCAGCGTGGGCGGCAGCACGGCCTGTTCCGCTCCCCACGGCCCCCGCCCAGGGACCGTGCCCCCACTGAGGCCATCGCCCCGGGGAGGGGCCGAGTGGGAACCTCATGGCGGGGCCGCCAGAAATAGAAAAGCCTTTGGGAAAGGCGGCCCCCCCGCGGGCTGGGAAAGCGGAAGCGACATCCGCAGCCGGCTTCTTCCCAGCCCCGAGCGCTTCCCCGTGACACCCACCTTCCCCGGCCGATGGTGGCCCCCATCCTTCCATGTCCCCAACCCTGGGAAACCAATGGCTGGGGGCTGGGGGCTGATGCCGGCTGCTCCCTGACCGGCTGCTTGGTGCTGGCCACCCAGCCCAGGCAGTAGCCCCCACTTGCCAGCAGACCCGTGCCAGGTCCTGGCGAGCGGAAACCGGCCGGCACCACGGCCCAGGGACCTTGGCCACCGGTGCCTGAGGGGGCTCCCCCCGGCAGCGGAGCCTGCGGGCGGCTCGCTCTGGCCTCCCGATAAGCTTCGACGAGCCCCGGGATGGGTCGTGCCGCGCTGAAACGCTCCCGGGGATGTGCCCGGGGGCTGTTCCGAGCGCTGCCAGGCTGAGCCGGGGCACGGAGGGAGGACCCGGCGAGCCCCCCCAAATGACCCGCCGTGGCTCCGCTCCCCTCCGCAGCTGGAGAGCTACATCCAGACGAGCATGAAGCCGGAGATGGCGCAGCTGCGGCAGACGGCGGTGCAGAACCAGACCGCCACCATGCTGGAGATCGGCAGCACCCTCCTCAACCAGAGCGCCGAGCAGAGCCGCAAGCTCACCGACGTGGAGGCCCAGGTAGGGGGTGGCCGGGGTGCTCAGCAGGCGCGTCCCCGTGTCCCCACCGCCCCCCGGGACGGTGTTGGGTGGCGCGATTTCTCTGCTGCTAAACACGGGGCGATTCCCCGAGATGATGCCTGGCTTAAGGCGGGGGTACCGGGGCTGTGTGCCGGGCAGCCCTGAGCCCGGTGACATCGGGGACGTGGTGTGGCCCGGGGTGTTCACGCCAGCGCTCCCCCCCCCGTGCCCGGGGTAGGTGCTGAACCAGACGTCGCGCATCGAGATGCAGCTGCAGGAGAACTCCCTGTCCACCACCAAGCTGGAGAAGCAGCTGCTGCTGCAGACGAACGAGATCCACAAGCTGCAGAACAGGAACAAGTAGGGCCTGGAGGGGACCCAGGGACACCCCACACCCCCCCGCCCCCCAGCCCCTGGGGGGGGAGAGGCTGGTGTCTCCCACCCCAGGGGTGCAGCTGCGCTTTGGGGTGGTTTGAACCCCTCCAGGGGCTGGCTGGGGGTCCCTGGGGGATTGCACAGCCCCTTGGGCTTTGATGCCCCCTGGCTAAGTGCACCCCAGAGGTGCCAGGCAGGGTGCGATTCGGTGGGTGCAGCAGGGGACGGGGACAGCTCTGGGTCCCCGCACTTGTCCCCTCTGGGGCACTGCAGCTGGGGCTGGGTCTGCTCTGCCGCCCGCTCCCCGTCCGGCTGCTGGGTGCAGGCGCAGCCCCCCCGCCCCCCCCCCCCCCCCCCCCCCGCTCCCCCCGTCACCGCTGCCTCCCCTTTTTAGCATCCTGGAGGTGCGGGTGCTGGAGATGGAGGCGCAGCACCAGGCAGAGCTGGCGGGGGCCCGCTCGGAGAAGGAGCGGCTGCGGCGCCTGCTGAGCCGGCAGAGCGGCACCATCGAGGAGCTGGAGAAGTCGCTGCTGGCCGCCAGTACCAACGCCAGCCTGCTCCAGCGCCAGCAGCTCCAGCTCCTGGAGTCGGTGCAGAGCCTGGTGCGCCTCGTCTCCCAGCGCAGAGGTGAGCGGGGGCACGCGGGCGGGCGGCGGGGGAGCTCCTCACCCCCCCATGGAGACCCCTGTGCCCAACTCAGCTCGTGACTTCACCCCAAGAATGAGCCTTGGGTCGCGTCCGAGGAGCAGCTCCAGGCCCCCAGGGGAGGGTCCGTGTCCCCGCTCTGCCCCCAGCCATGGCAAATCCCCAGGCTTGGGCTGGTGGCGGCCCCGGGGCATCGCAGCCACGGCCTCACGGGCGATGTGGGAGAAAGAAAAATAATCCGTGGGCACAAAAGCATCCGAAGGGAGTGGGGAAGAGCCACAACACCAGGCAGGGCTGCAGCACCGGCGGGGTTCCTGCCGGCTCACCGTCCCCTCTGCCGCAGCCCCGCCGCAGGAGCAGCTCTTCCAGGACTGCGCCGAGGTGCGCCGGGCGGGCATCCGTGCCAGCGGCGTCTACACCCTCCACATCGCCAACCTCAGCGAGCCCAAAAAGGTGAGCGCAGCCCGGAGAGGGCTCCCACCGGCTGCACCCCGGGGTGCTGCTGCTGCCGCCCCCAGGGCCACCCAGTGCGCAGTAGCCCCATAGCACAGTGGGTACCCCCAGGAGATGGGCACCTCCCGGCCCCTCCTGCCGGGGCAGTGCCCCCCACCCCGTCTGGCCGTGGGGGCTGCGGCGCCTGGGGGGCTGCAGAGGGGGCGAAGGCGGGGGGGATGCTCGCCAGCCGCTCGGCAAGCTCTAGCACCCATGCAGCCCCCTCCCCGCTGAGCCGCCCAGCCCGGGGGGCACGCACCAAGCTGCCCACCCCAAGCCAGCCCTGGCCGCCCCCCCCCCCGGCTCTGCAGCCCCCGCTGTCCCCGCTGCAGGCGTACTGCGACATGGAGACGGAGCGCGGGGGCTGGACCGTCATCCAGCTCCGCGCCAACGGCAGCCTCAGCTTCCAGAGGAGCTGGAGGGAGTACAAGCAGGTCTGTGCCCGCCCGGGGAGGGGGGGCAGCCGGGGGGGTACCCCGGGGCACCCCACGCTCACCCACCCACCCCTCCGCCAGGGCTTCGGGGATGCGGCGGGTGAATACTGGCTGGGTAACGAGGCCGTGCACCTCCTGACGAGCCAGGCGCCCTACGCCCTGCGCGTCGAGCTGCGGGACTGGGAGGGCGGCCAGGTCTATGCCCACTACGGGAGATTCCAACTGGGGAGCGAGCGGCAGCTTTACAGGTAGGAGAGAGGCACCGGGGGGTGGGGGGGGGGTCAGCCACCCAGCCCTCGCTGTCCCTGAGCCCCACGGCCACGGGCAAGAGCTGGCTGCGGGGCCCCCGGGGAGGCACGTGGCCCCAGTGGGTGCAGGATCGCACGGGGATTCGCTGGGATTTCCGCGGTGGGATTATGGCTCGGCAGAACTCCCCCCCCCCAAGGGCCGGGGGGCATTGCTGTGCCACCCCCCCACTCCTTCTTCCCTCCTTCGGGCTCCTGAGAACCCAAAGTAGATTTTAATGCATTAAATTGCATCAAGGCAGTGGGATTTCCCATCCCAGCCGGTGCCAGCAGGGAGCCGGGGCACCGGCACCATCGCTCGGTGCTTGGGCAAATGGGGGTGGCACGGCCACGGCCTCTGGGGGTGCTGGGCATCCTCAGGCTGCTACCCCGTGCCTGGGGGGGGGACGCTGCCAGGCGTGTGGGGACGGTGTGTGCTCTCGGGAGCATCGGCCTGCCCATGGGGGGGCGGGGGGGCAGGCAGTTGGGTGCTTTGGTGCTGGGCTGGAGATGGGACCAGACCCTGGAGGTCCCCTGCGTTGTGCATCCCATGCATGCACCCAGCCGACCCCCAGCAAAAGGAGCCTCGGGGGGTGGGGTGGGGGGGGTCCTCTCTGCCCCAGCATAGCACAACCGCCACCCCCGGGGACCCCCGGGACAGACCCAGGCCAAGCTGGAGCTGCAGGGTCTCTGCCTGCGTCCCTCCGTGCTCGGCTCGTGGCATCCCATGGCCTTCGCCCCCCCCCGCGCCGAGCAGGTCTGAGGGGCTTTGCGAGCCCCCCCCCCCCCCCCGGCAGTAGCCAACGGGGCACTGATGGTGGCCGTGGCCACGCCGTGCCGTGCCGCAGGCTCTCGCTGCAGGACTACAGCGGCACAGCGGGGCAGCAGAGCGGCACGGCGCTGCAGGGCACCCGCTTCAGCACCCGCGACGCCGACAACGACAACTGCCTCTGCAAGTGCGCCCAGATGCTGTCGGGGGGGGAGTGAGTGCGGGGGGGGGGGAGAGACACCCACCCAGCACCCATGGGTGCCCACCCGGGATGCCACCCACTCAGCACCCATGGGTACCCACCCAGGATGCCACCCACACACCACCCGTGGGTGCCCACCCGGGATGCCACCCACCCAGCACCCGTGGGTGCCCATCCAGGATGCCACCCACGCAGCACCCATGGGTGTCCACCCGGGATGCCACTCACCCAGCACTCATGGGTGCCCACCTGGGATGCCACCCACCCAGCACCCATGGGTGCCCACCCGGGATGCCACCCACCCAGCACCCCATGGGTGCCCACCCGGGATGCCACCCACGGGTACCCACCCGGGATGCCACTCACCCAGCACCCATGGGTGCCCACCCAGGATGCCACCCACCCAGCACCTGTGGGTGCCCATCCAGGATGCCACCCACCCAGCACCCGTGGGTGCCCACCCGGGATGCCACCCTCCCACCCGGCTCCCTCCCGGCAGGCTGGTGGTTCGACGCCTGCGGCCTCTCCAACCTGAACGGCATTTACTACCCGGCGCAGCACAACATCCGCAAGCTGAACGGCATCCGCTGGCACCACTTCCAGGGGCCCAGCTACTCCCTGAAGGGCACCCGCATGCTGATCCGACCCGCCAGCTTCTAGCACGGCACCGCAGCCGCTGCCAGCCTGGCACGGAGGGAGGGGGCCAGGAGAAGGGATGGCTGGGGGGGGGAGACCGAGCCCTCCCGGCCGCTCCAGGGAAGCTTTTCCCCCAGTTAGTATTTTTTTCCTCTTTTTTTTAATCCCATCCTCCCAGATCCTGCACATCACGGAGAAGGGCTGGGCATCCAGCTCCCCACACCACCCCCTTCACCCAGGGATGGGGGTCCAAGACACCCTCCCCCCCCCCCAGGACCCCCTGATGCCCAGCCTGGCTCCACGGCACAGCGGGGGCTTTGCCTTTTTCTGTACGTTTTAGGGCATTGCAGAGCCCCCGCCGTCCCGCTTTCCCCGCGGGATCAGGGGAGGCAGCGGGCACGGGGGTCCCCAGGGGTGCGAGGGGCTGGTGCCGTCCCTCCTCCCATCCTGCCCGTGTGCGGCCGGGCGGGGGAGTCTTTGGGGACCCTGGGGGGGCCGTCCCCAGGCTGGGATGGCTGGTGGCCCCATGCTGGGGGGAGGGGGGGCTGGCAGAGCCCCAGGATGGGCAGGATGGGGCTGAGGGGTCCCAGGTGGGGAGGGGGCTGCGGTTTGGATGGGGCTGGGGGGTGGGAGGTGGTGGGAAGGGTCCTGGGAGCAGCTTTTTGGGGGGAGGGGGGTCTGAGCTGGGGCAGGGGAAGGAGGGAGGGAAATGGGGGTGCGAGGTGGGGTCGGACACATGGGGAGGAGTGGGGCGAGGGGCCGAGACCCCTCTGCACCCCCAGCCCCCCTGCCTGCGGTAAAACCACACCGAGGGCACTTTTGGGAGCAGCCTGGGGAGAGGGGGGGGTACGGAGCCGCTGGGGCGCCGGCCGGCAGCACCAGGGCCCCCTGCCCACCCCCCGAGCTGCCGCGGCTGGGGCGGGAGGCGCTTTTATTTTTGTACTAAGAGATATTTATTTTCCAAGAGTCGGCGAGGCAGGAGCAGGCGGGAGGGGGTCCCTGCACCCCACCGCCCCAGGGCAGGCACCAGTCCCCCCACTTCAGCAACGGGGCCAGAAGGGCTGCGGGACGGGGCAGGGCAGACGGAGCCCAGGGGACCCTGAGCCCTGGGCAGCTCAGTGCATGGGTGAGCATGTGGGAGGGCAGGGTTCGGTGACACCCAGTCTCAGCCTGTCCCTGTCACCCTTCTGCAGGTGTCCCTGCCCCCCTGCAGTCCCTGTCCCCGTTCCCCTCGGCCCCCTTGCCACTAGCGGTCCCCCGCAGCCTGGTGGCAGCTCCCCGCAGCACCCTCACCCCTGGGGGACAGGGGTGCCCCAGTGGGTCCCCAGGTCACTTGTCCCACTGGGTGCCAGGAAGCCCTGGGGACTGGCGGTGGCCAGGGTCCTGCTGCCTCCGTGGCACCCAGGCGCCCCAGTGTCCCCCTCCCCAAAATGGACCTGGGCAGGGGTTCGCTGCCACCGAACCTGGCCCCTGCCGCAGCTCCGGGGGGCCAGGGCCACCCCACCAGGGTGGGGCGAGGGATGCAGGGACACGCCATCCCCCCCTGGGACAGCGGGACCCGCTGGCGGACGCCTTGCCCTCGACACCGTCCCGAGGCATTCGCTAATTAACCGTGATTAAAGCGCATGGCGTAGCTGGCACTTCCAGAAGGTGCTCGTCAGCGGGGCTGTGCAGAATAATTAAAAAATGGAAAATATTGGGGGGGGGGGGAAGCACCTGGGAGCCTCCCCCCCCCCCCCCCGCGGGCGGCACCGCAGGCAGCAGCCGCCCGGGCACATCCATGGGCCCTGGCCCCCCGGGCCCCCCAGGTTCCTCACGCCCTGCCGGGGGCTGCGTGCCAGGTGGGGGGGGTGGCCCCCACCCCGGGGTGCTGGGCCTGGCCCCCCAGAGCGGGGTGCTGCTGGTTTTCTCTTTCTCCCGGCTGCCTGCCTGCAGCTCCTGCCTGCACATGGGGCACCCATGGGAGACCCCCGGGGTGAGGGGCAAGGGCTGTCCCCCCTCCCTGGAAATAACCCACGGGCTCAGCTGCCGCTTCACACCGAAACCGGAGCCTGCGCGAGGCAGCTGCCAGGGAAAGTGATTGGGGCCGTCCTGCTGTCCCCGGCAGGGACAGGCAAAGGGGGGGGCCATTCCCCATGGGGGGGGGGACACACACACGTGTCGCCTCGCCGCGGCCGTGCCGGGTTTCAGGCAGGATCAGATGAAGGCTCCTGCTGTGGGAGCACGGCTGCTCCCGGGCGTGCATCTGCGTGCAGAGGGGTGTGCAAAGGGACATGCAAGGGGCGTGCAGAGGGGTGTGCAAAGGGGTGTGCAAAGGGGCGTGCAGAGGGGTGTGCAAAGGGGTGTGCAAAGGGGCGTGCAGAGGGGTGTGCAAAGGGGCGTGCAAAGGGGCGTGCAAAGGGACGTGCAGAGGGGCGTGCAGAGGGGTGTGCAAAGGGACACGCAAGGGGCGTGCAGAGGGGTGTGCAAAGGGGTGTGCAAAGGGACATGCAGAGGGGTGTGCAAAGGGGTGTGCAAAGGGACATGCAAGGGGCGTGCAAAGGGGCGTGCAGAGGGGCGTGCAAAGGGGTGTGCAAAGGGGTGTGCAGAGGGGCGTGCAAAAGGACATGCAAGGGGTGTGCAAAGGGGCGTGCAGAGGGGCGTGCAAAGGGGCGTGCAAAGGGGCGTGCAAAAGGACATGCAAGGGGTGTACAAAGGGGTGTGCAGAGGGGTGTGCAGAGGGGTGTGCAAAAGGACATGCAAGGGGTGTGCAAAGGGGTGTGCAGAGGGGCATGCAAAGGGGCGTGCAAAGGGGTGTGCATGCACACCCACACCCGTGCACCGGAACACGTGTACACACGTGTGTGCAGGCGCAGGAGCACGCGTGCACCCCTGGGGACACACACGCCTGCACACCCACGTGCACGCGCATGGGCTCAGGTCCCGGCCACGCAGGGACACCAGGAGCCAGCCAAGGGCCAGCGGCGCCCGGCGGGGGCCCCCCACCCCTCCCCGGCAATAGCAGCAAATTTAGCCCAAGCCCTGGCCACGCCGGGCGCAGGAATCCGGCGGCGCAGCCGGTCCCGATGCCAGCGGGGATCCACTTCCCGCAGAGCCCTCCCTGGGGGCAAAGCCCGGCCCCCAGCGGGTGCCAGGGGGTCCCCGTCACCCCCTGGTTTCTGGCTCGCTGGGGAGGCACCCAGCACCCCATGTGCTGTCATTAGGATCCCCCGGGCACACGCTTCCCCCCCCCCCCAGCCCAATTTTTCGGCCTGGCTCATGGCCCGGGGCTGTCCCTGCATCCCCCCGGCCCCGTCCCCCCCAGCAGGGGCGGGACAGATCCTGCCCCCCCCCCGGGCAGTGGCTCTGGGTGGATGCACATGGTGCAGGAGCCAGGCTGGGCTGGGAAATCCTTCACCCCCGCGAGGGCTTTTTTGGGGACCCCACGTGCTGGATGGAAGCCCCGGTCAAGGGGAACCCCGGTGCTGTGCCGGGGGGGGGGGGGGGGGGAGGCCTGGGCTGGGGCGGGAGGGGGCGGCAGCGGCTCTGACCCCATCAAAAATGAAACCTGGAGCCCTGGGGCGGGCGGGCGGCTGAACCTTGTCCCCAACCCATCGCCACCACCGCGCCGGTGGCGTTTGCCGAGCGGCGCCTGCGCCCCGGCTGGCTCCCCGCACACGCGGGGCCGTTTGCAGCCACAGCCCCCCCACCACGGCTGGAGCTGGAGGGGGGCAGCGGCAGCACCGGTGCCCCGGTGGGGTTTCCCTGGGTGCAGGCGCTGGTGGTCTTGGTGCCACCTTCCCCAGCAGCCACCTTGCCCGCGTGGGACGCGCCAGCGTTGCGAGGAGCAGGGGGACCTCACCGGTGCGGGCAGTGCCCGCCGCGCCGGGGGCCGCGGAGCCGCACGAGGCTGCCCGGGGGGAGCACAGGGGTGGTTTGCATCTTCAAAGCGCTCCCTGCACCGACTTTCACCCTCGCACCTCCCCAGCCCGCCTGGGAGGTCTCCGCTATCGCCGCCCCCACCTCGCAGCCCCGGCGCAGCCAGGCCTGGGCCAAGCCGAGCAGCGCTTTGCCGGCGCGGGGCGAGGAGGCGGGGGGGGGGCGGCATGGTCGGCGCGGTGCCGGCAGCGGGGAATCCCGCCAGCCCGTGCTCTGCCGGGACCTGCCGGACCCAACCGCCGCCCCCGCTGTGCCTGCCGGGCCCCGCGCTGGCACGCCGCGGCACGGCACCCATCGCTCCCGCCGGCACCACCGTGGGCACCCTGAGGGTCCCTGCGCCATCCCCGCCTGCGCCGCCTCCAGAGACAGCAACGCACACGGCCTCCAGAGCACAGAGATTTAATAAAACCGGCCGCATGGCTACCGCTAATTTTTGTACAGCTTAAACGTCGGGAAAAAAAGTAGAAAAGTAGGACAAGACCGCCATAGCTGGCGTCTTCATAAATAAGAGGGCCCAGCACGGCCGGAGCTGCGCGGCCGCTGGCACCCGGGGGGGGGACGCACGCACACACCACCCTAGGCTGCTCAAAGAGGGGGGGGTCAGGTTTGCCCCCCCCTGCAAAGCACCCCCGCTTCTCCTGGACCCCCAGCACGAAGATGGGGCTGCCAGGATACGGCCCCCACGCCGTGCAGCGTGGCCCTCGGTGGAGGCTGCAGGGGGGCAGCTCCTTCCCCGGGGGCCGTGTCCCTGCTCCGTGCAGGGAGGGACCAGCCCCTTGCCCCCCACCCATGGGTGCTGGCAGGGAGCGGGGCGGGCAGGAGCTCCTGGCGGTGCAGGCAGGCTGACCACAGGCAGGGTACCCCCGGAGCGGGCGAGGGGAGGGTGTTGGGGACCGGCCGCGCACCCGGGGACACACGTGTCCTCTGCCCTCCCGCGGGCTCGTGGGGACCTGGCTCTGCAGCGCGGGTGGCAAGGATGCCCCCGCCACCACACCGGGGCTCTGCCGGTGCCGCTGTGGCACTCGGGGCAGGGACGCAAGGCGGGGGGCTGAGTTCGAGGGTCCTGTCACCGCCGAGATGTCCCTGCTCGCCCCGGGGCACAGCCGGTGCTCCCTCCCCATCCGGCGTTGCCCGCTCACGAGCAGCCACGGCGCTGCTACACGTCGGAGACTTGCTGGGGCTCCCTGGCCTGGCGCAGCCCGTACAGCCACTTGATGACGCGGGCGTTGCGCTCGATGATGGAGATGCCGTAGGGGACGCGCTCGGCCGGCCGCCCCTCCGGCGTGGCGGCGCTGGGGGGCGAGCAGCCGCCCTCCGAGCTGGCCGTGCTGACGCTGTGAAACTTGAGGGAGACGATGTCGGAGCTGGCGCGGGCGAAGCGCTCGGCGCCCATGTCCTGCACCTCCTCGGGGTCGAGGCCGCAGTAGTTGAAGAAGCGCTCCAGGTCGGCGGTGGCCCGCGAGAGCCGGTCGCTCAGGTCCGACTTGGAGCGGTGCAGCAGGGGCTGCCGGCGGGCGCTCTCGGGGCGGGCAGGCGAGCTCCGGGCCGAGCCCGCCGGCAGCCCCCCCCGGGATGGGGGACGCGGGCACCGGCGTCGCCTGGCCCCGCGGAGCCCCGCAGGGACGAACGTCCACCCTCCGCACGGCCACGCTGCCGGGGGGCTTGGCAGCGGCGGGGGGGCTCTCCGGCGCCTTGCCAGCACCCCCCGCCCCGCCGCCCCGCGCCGCCGGCGCCTCCGCCCTCCACTTGCGCTCCCGGCCCAGCGGGCTCTCCGTCTTGGGGAAGGGGCTGTCGCAGAGGTTGATGAGGTTGTTGAGGATCTCCAGGTCGAGGGAGGTCTTCGGGCCGCCAGCCTCGGCGCGGCGCGGCCCCGCGGGTGCCCTGCGGCTGGGGGTGAGCGCAGCCCGGCGCACCCCCGGGGTGAAGAGGGGCTGCTTGAGCAGCGGCGGCTTCACCGGCTCTTGCTTGGTGCTAGCGACCCGCTGGCTCTTCACGTACTTGGCCTTGTCGGCCTCCAGCCTCTCCACCGCGCTGGGCTTCCCGGCCCCCGGCTCGGCGTGCCGGCGGAAATACGCGGGGCCCTTGCGGAGGATGCGGACGGGCATGGCCGAGGTGAAGGGCGCCGGCACCGTCACCCCCTTCATGGCGTCGCCGGCTTGCAGCGCCTCGACGGGCATCCTCCGCGCTGGCACCGGGCTGCGGGGTGGGCAGCGAGGGGCTCGGGCTGCAAAGAGGGGCTGCGGTGAGGGAGGGCGCCCCTGCCCGGCCCCTGCCCGCGCCCCGGCCCCGCCGGCAGACAAAGGCTGCGCGAGGCTGTGCGGTGCCGCACTGTCTGCGCCGCCCGCGCCCGGCTGCCTATTTGAAGGCAGGGACCACGCCTCCGCCCTCCGCCGAGGCCTCCCCGAAATGTCCCCCGGCCAATCCGCGGAGCAAGCCTGCTTCAAACCGCTCCGGGGCCAATGGGGCTGGCGGGGAGGGCACCCCGGCCCCGGCAAGGGGCACCCCGGGGAGCGCGGCCGGGGTGGAGGGGGGCAGGTTGGGCCAGCACCCCTCGCTGATGCTTTGTCCCCCTCGCCC